>NDXB01010454.1:0-87963 GCA_002631895.1 Agapornis roseicollis
ACGCTTGTGAGGTGGGCTGATGCCAACCTCATGAAGTTCAACCATGCCAAGCGCAAGGTCCTAAACCTGGGTCAGAGCAATCCCAGGCACAGCTACAGGTTGGGCAAAGAGGAGATCGAGAGCAGCCCTGCAGAGAAGGACTTGGGGGTGGTGGTCGATGAGAAACTTAACATGAACCAGCATCAGTGTGCACTCACAGCCTGAAAGCAACTGTATTCTGGGCTGTATGGAGACCTCATAGCAGCCTTCCAGTGTCTGAAGGGGGGCTACAAGGCTGCTGGAGAGGGAATTTTCACTAGGGACTATAGTGACAGGACAAGGGGTAACGGATTAAAACTTAAAGAGGGGAGGTTTAGATTGGTTATAAGGATGAAGTTCTTTCCTGTGAGGGTGGTGAGGCACTGGAATGGGTTGCTCGTCAGCGAAGTTGTGAGTGCTCCATCCCTGGCAGTGTTCAAGGACAGCCTGGATGAAGCCTTGGGTGTCATGGTTTAGTGTGAGGTGTGCCTGCTTATGGCAGGGAGGTTGGAACTGGATGATCTTAAGGTCCTTTCCAACCCTAACTATTTTATGATTCTATGAAATAGATCATTAGAAATTGTTTAACATGGTACATACTCAATATTCTCCAAACTGTACTGTACTTGTTACTCATTTTGATTTTGGTTTTGTTTTTCTTTAGTTCTATAGGTGCAGGTGCAAAAACAGTTTAGCAATGGATCAAAGGAAAAATGATAGCTTTGTCCCAAGTATCACGCAATTGGAAGACTTCCTAACAGAACATGACTCCAATGTTGTATGGCTGTTAGTAGGTAAGGACAAGCTAGTATGTTTTGGTTAAAAGTTGGGATTTTTTGTGTGTATGTGTACTTTTAAATGTGTTCCTTTAAATGCTGGTGTAGCAGTATCTAGTTTCATATGTCAGAATACTGAAAAATGATTTCTGTCATACAGCCCGTGAGTGGAGTATGGTAATGCTATTTAAGTAATTTGGAAAGAAAACAGTGCAGAACTGTTTCCGATATTAATTGTGCTGCAACACTTGGGAGGTAAGACTCATATTAAAGTCATATTTATTAACTGTCCCAGTTTCAAGCAGCCATTCCTCTTTTGCTGTCATCTGCATGGCATCCTTTTATAAGAGAACAAAAAAGATGTCAATAGTTTCTTCTCCTGAATCAGTTATCAATCACGGTGAAGAGGTGGTAAATTCTAGAAATGAGCATGCTCCTCAAAGAGCTGAAGCTCAATTCTAGAATAAGTTCTAAAAATCAGTACAGTAAAACTTTCAAATGTATTTTCTGGAATACAGTTTCAGTGAAAAGGCTTTTAAAATCAAGAATATAAGAATGAGATGAATAGAGTTTATGGGATCTGTCATTAATAGTGGAGACTGAATTTGGTAATTGAAAATAAAAGGTTACAGTTAGTGGCAGAGCTGAGACTAGTAATAAGGGCAGTGGATTAGGACCACAGTGTCTGGAAACTGCATGAGTTTGCTGATTTTTCTCAGTATATGTTACCTTAAGAAGGTGCCTTCTTGGCTTTAAGTATGTAGAAGTGAAGTGTTGAAGTTGAACTTTAATCACAAATGAAGTTTTATCACTGGAATGAGATGCTTTGAGTCATTCCACCTTTCTCCTTACCAGGGAGAGGACTAGCAAAAAGCAGCTTACTCATCTGAAAGCAAGGGGAGGTAAACAGTGTCCTTGGAGTGTGCCTTCACTGAATGCCAAGAGCAGCTTGTTTTCTGGGATATAGCTTTAACCCTCTATGCCCTGTGTAATCACCCACACAGATTTGATTTGTTGTACATGCCAAGTGTGCTTGAGCTATTTGAATTCTGGCTACCCTCGATCCATATTCCTCTAAGGAAAAAACGAAGTCATGCAAATCGTTCTGTTCTATCTCTATGAGTAGAGATACCTCAAATTAAAAAAAATAAGACTTTTCTTCCCTGTTCTGCTGTGGATGAAACAGAATGGTAATTATCAGTGAAATGAGTTCGAACTAGTCTGTTCCCTGGCAGCAGTTTTCCTTTAGGGTTTGTCCTTCTGGAAGCCCTTGTAGTTAGAAATAGGTTACTAGCTCTTAATCAACTAAAGTAAAAATTACGTTGGGGATTAGCAGACCTTTTTTTTTCCCCTTAAACATGTTTCTCACTGGATTGCTGTTTCCTTTTTTCATGTCAGGTGCCATGTTTGAACTGCAGACAGATTTTTGCTAACCCCAATACTGGTACATTTTTCTCAGGATACAGCGGCTTAGGAAATGGTTTCAGATGTGATAATGTTGTTTCCTGTGCTACAATATGAAAGACTAGAAACTTAAGTTAGAGTTCATGGTGTGAAAAAGGAATGTAGTATCACTTTTGTGGTGTTTTGTGGTGTTTTGAAATAAATGACCATGTGGGATAATGCATGTTATGATTTCATCTATGAAAGTTAACTACTTGGATGTTAAGGGATGTAATGCAGTATGTGGTGCCTTCTGCAGGTCTCCCAGAGGACAGGGGTTTTTTTGTTTATATGTTGGGGAAAGTAAGAGTTGTGAAAAACCTGTATTTTTTTTTCTCAACTTCCCATTTTTCATTCATTTCCCCCCCATCTTTTCATACACTTCTCACACCGTCTCTCTGAAAACACCCATTAAAACGTCCGATCAGTTTCAAAGTTTTGGAGATTAGGAAGAACACTGCTGTGCTTTATAGTCTTAATAAGTAAGGCTTTTATCTAGGTCAGCATACTTAAAAAACAATTTTAATTAATTTTAATCTTTCAACAGCAACAATATTGTCTTGTGGATGGATTATCTACCTAACTTACTACAATTCCCGGAACATTGGACTCATTTTAACATTGGTTCTTAACAGATTATATAAACATGGCTACATCCATATTGGTAAGTTATAATTGCTGTAATGGTGCTGTTTATCTGCTGCTTTTGATTATACTTCAATTTGCTAAACACTCAAAGTAAAATCGAAGTATTCCTTTGTTATAGTCATTTGAAAATGATCACCATTTATTTAAGAAGGAAAAAAGTTCAATATCGTGCTTTATTGCAGTATTCTTGGTGTAGGTGGAAAAAAACCCTAACCCCTTTTTCGTTGAAGTCTCTTATTATTTTATGTTAAAGTTCCCTTGAAAGGTTTTTTAATTTTAAATAGAGTTTACTTTTTTTTCTGTTTAGTCTGTATACTTTGTGTACTTAAAATCTGCACGTTTTCCACTACACCCTTTTAAAAGCCCTGTAATTGTAATGGTCAAGTCCTCAAAGGAGAAGATTGATCTCAGTCCTCCATGCAACCTACTTGGTCCACTTTTAAATTTGGCTCATAATTTGGTGTTAAGAGGTGCAACTTCCCACTTCTCCACGCCTTTGTGGCTGATTATATGGCATCTAAAGTGAATGGCAATCACTGGAGTAGGCTCAGAGGAGAACAGCAGTCTTAAGCCTTGACTCCATGTTATGGCAGTGTCCTTGCTTTCTAAATAAACTCTCAGAACAAGCAATCATGTTAAATCCATACTGAGACTGTGTAGAATTTCTACTGGATAGAGCATTTGCATCAAAATCCATTAACTTTTTATTTTTTTTAATATTGTAAAACATTTTTTAATAAAATGGGTCAGTACAAATCACTTGGGCGCTCACCCACATTACAGAAATATCTGATGCTGGGTCCCAGAAGGCTGAATCCTACAACCTTACTTGGTTCATACTTTTAGTTTTCTTTTGCTTATTCTTCCATGCCTTCCTGTGTCTGCTTCCCTGAATAGTAATGACTTTTTCTGCAACTGTTGATTATAATTGTAGTGAAAACTTAAACCCAAAAGATCTCACACTTGACTGCCAAAGAGACCCATGCAATAATTTGCTTATGTCTCAAGAATTTGAGAGCTGCAGTCCAAATCATCTTAAAATCCAGCTGTTTGAACAGCAGTATAACTGAAATAGTTATTGGCTGCTACAGTTGATCTGTAGGCTTTTATAAAAATTTCTTAGTGAAATTGCTAGGAAGTAAAGGCTGCTGGACATAGGTGGCCAAATATATGGTATTCTTTATAATCGTAATCAGGAAGAAGAGCATAACATTAATTAAATTCCACAATTTACAGTTTGGCTTCAATTGATCCAATTGATCAGTGCTTTGGTTTTTTTTCTTGTTTTGTTTGGTTTTGTTTTTTTTTTTTTTGAAATCATGGTTTGCTTAACTTCCTGTGTGTAAAGTGAAAAACATTAGGAAAAATACAGGCTATTGCATTACCTGTTGGTCTTTTCATGCTTATTAATCCTTTCTGCTGCAAACACAATTTATCATAATAATTGGACTGAAAATTTTATAGCCATTTGAAATATGAAAAGTTACTTTGTCAGGAATCTTTATTTCTCTAATTATGGTCTTGCATACAATGACTTGATAGCATAAATGCCCAAAATAGCTTTCCTCGCTGTTTTCAGAAGCTCTCAAGTCACCTGAAGGTTCCTGTGTGACTAGTGTGTTTCAGGGGGTTGGTTGTATTCTTGGGTGGTGCCAAACCAGCACCTTTTAGAGCTCTGTACTTTTTGATTTGTATGTTCTTAATCTCTGACTTTCCTTCTTTTCTGAAAATTGAATACTATATTCTTCCTGTTCAGAAAATAAGCATTAACAACTTCAAGCTGATGTCTGATAAACATTTCTTTTCATGCTAGGTTCCTTTTCGTTCTCTGTGCTGTCTGGAAAAGTAATGGTTCGTGAAATCTATTTCATCACAGAAGACATGTCTATCAGGTACAGATTTCCAAGGGAGTCACTCATCTAAAAAGCAATTGCAAATACAGTAATTCTGTATGTCTAGATAATGCACGTCTAAATACTGTCTTAGAAATGAGCAATAAATATATTTATAAATGTTAAACCAACTTTTTTAATGGCAGGTTTTAGATATTCTTAGATACTTGTTAGCTCATTTGCTGTTCGAGAGTTACCAGTTGGAGGTGAGTACTGGATAAGATTCTAGTTGTCCTTAATATTCGTAAAGGCAACACTTTCAAGTTTAAAGGAGAACTGTTTTATCATTAATGTCTTTCACTCTTGCATGCCTCTGCTCTTAAATCTGGCAGATTCATTTTGGCCCAGGACTTGGCATTTATTTACTGGAATTCAGAATAATTTGTTTCATTAACCACACACTAAAGAATAGTTTGTAATTTTGGTTATTACTGCTGAATTAGGAAAGCCTGGGGAAGACAAAGAATATGGGACTTATATAAATTTCAGTTAATGCAGTAGCTGTATAATATTATAATTTATGCTGTAATGCTTCATGCTTTAATGTTGCTTGTGTACTACTGCAACTGCAAATCTCTCCACTGCATCAGGCAAGATGTCGTGCAGCTGCACATAGAATTTTGGATGATTACTCTCTTAACTTTGCTTTTATCTGATTTGTTGTTAGAATTCAAGATGGGTTTATCATATTTCGCTGGTGGAAGATGTACAACCCTAAGCAGAAACAGCATGGTAGGTTTCCTGAAAAGGTTTCAAAGTTGAAGTTTACAGGTGGCTTGTGGGATAATACTTCCTTTGCACAGTCTCATGCATGTAATTGATTTGTTAATGTGTACCTGGAGTACATTAAATCATCAGAAGGTAAGGTTTTTTTTTAGCTAGTTAATTTGTGTTAGTACACAAGTATAAAACAATGAAAGAAATGCTGGATACATTGAGGGACTTGGACCCTTCTTAAGGCAAACCATTAACCTTAATAGTAGCCTTCATTAGCTGTAATTTAAGCATAATTGATTCTGTATTGAATTTATATCTATGGTAAATAAGAGACTTCATACGTTCTGAAAGTAATTTTACTTTTCAAGTTTGTCTTGTGTTGTGTGGGTATTTTAGCAGAAGTAAGGGATGTTCTTGTATGTATTTGTTACCATTGTATGTATTTGTTACCATTGTATGTATTTGTTACCATTGTATGTATTTGTTACCATTGTATGTATTTGTTACCATTCTATGTATTTGTTAACATTGTATATATTTGATAACATTGTATGTATTTGATAACATTGTGTCTTGATGACATCTGTTATACAAGTGGAGAAGTGTGAAAAATTTATTTTTCTTGCAGTCTCCGGGTGAAGAAGGAAAACAGGATACAATAGATTAATTGTAGCTGCGGAAAACACAAGTAGCCTAGTTATGTGTGCTTAGTTGTTTATAGGATCAAAATCTGGTTGAATAAGGCTCAGGTCCTGCCTCCCTTCACTTTTGAAGCATTGCTGCTCCACTGAGAATTCAGGGAGCTCCAGAAATGGCATTACTAAGTCTCTGATGTGGTAGGACACAATTCAAATTCTTTATACCATAAGAAGACTAATTCAAAAAGTGTAATCTATCTTAGAGTTAATTAGATTTTTCCAACCGCAAGTTATTGTCTAATAGGTTTTCATGGAATTTTCTTCATCTGCTAGTTAGAACGTATTTCTCTCGTGTCTCCAAGCATGATAAAGTGAATTGAACTTAATGCAATAAAGACAGCTCTGTCTTTTATGTTTGTATTTTTGCTTGGCAGTAGTTTAAGGCTTTAGCTTTTTCTGCTGACATTTAAGACTGCATAATTAGTGGACATCCATGTGGATAATACACGTAACCAAGGATGTCAGAAGTGTATAGGTCTGACAACAGAGTAATGTGAATAAAGTACTGTCTTAAATAATTACTCATTTTCCTAGGAAAACTAGCTTAGCTCACTTTACATTTTGATTATTTAGCAGAGAGCTTTCATTTTTAACCTTTACGGAAAAATAAAATCCTCAATCTCCAAGCCAAACTTGGAGAACAGTTTCCTTCACTCTGGTGTATGTGTTTTGCAAAATGCTTTATGGTAGACTCTTCCTATTGAGCTTCTGGTAGTCAATGTATGTTTATGATCAAAGAGTAGACTACAGTAGTGGATGCTAGGAAGCACTACTATTAAACCTTTGTGTCAGAAAAAGGAAGTGAAAATGCTTTGCATTCTGGTTTGGGGTTGTTGGGGTTTTTTTATTTAGTTTTTTTTGGTTGGTTGGTTGGTTGGGTTTTTTCCTTTTTCTTTTCACATTTGCTCTGAAGCTATGAGAATTTTCTGGTTACCATTCTTCCAAGAATAAAACTAACCTCTCAATTTTGATGTTTTGTCTACCTGCCCACTAGAATTTGAAGTAAATGTTGCTGTAAGACTTGAGTTGCACTGTAATTTAAGGATGCTTCTCATAAACACTTAATCGCAGTTCCTTGCAGAAAAGAAGGTTTGAACCACAAAAGTTTGGATAATGATTATCGATAACATGTAGTGAAGTTGCATTTCCTGTTGTGGGTTTTTAAAAATTTCTTAGTTTGACCTAGCAAGTGCAATCTCTTGTTCATCATGGCGCTATGTTTGTATTAGGCGCTATGTTCGTACTAGGCATGTCATACCAATGTTGAAAGAACTTCATAGAAAATGTCCAATATGTGGGTTGTCTTCCTGCTTTGAGTGTTAAGTTAAACCATACTGGAACTTGAGAGTAGGTTTTATACATGTTTGAGCAAATGAAAGTGGTTTAGGAACAAAAGTTGGAGTATTATGTTGTGAGTAGGGCACAACCTGATGGCATGGTTTAAGTGCCACAGCCAGATATGCAATTTTGACGCTGTAGAACTCCATTGGTTGTTTTATGAGGTGCTTTTTCAAGGGGGAAATACTGTTTTGAGAACCAACTGAATAAGGAGCAAATAAATAATAAATGTTGATTAAGCTCAGTAGACAGCAAATGTCAGAACCTTGGCTATATTAGTCATCTTGCTTCTAATAACTATTGATCAAACTAGTATTCTGCTATCAGTCTGGTAGTTACATCTACATAACCTATACGTGTGCTTCTTTGAATCACTTAACTGTATGGCATCCAGATGTGCTTGTATCTTTTTCATTGACTTTGTTTTGCCCTTTTTTTCCAAAAGTGGCTTAGGCAACCTAATTGTGTGGAGGTCAGATCTTACTTTTGTTACTAGGAAAAAGAGATAGTTGTTTCTAAATCGCCTGTAAATAAATGAATTACTACATATGATTGCATTTGGTCGGTGAAGTCTAATACATGCCTCCAGGAACTGAAAAATTACATTTATTTGGGCTCTTGATGATACTGAGATCTCCCAGGTGAACAATTGTATATCCCAGTCTTTGTTCATGTCATCTTTTGCCTATATCTTATTGATGCCTGTGAATATTACCAACAAACAGATTTGATAGTGCTTTTATGAAAACAGGAAGGAACTGGAACTGGCTCATTAACTTTTCTCTGTCTGTTGTTCAAGAAAACTGTGATGCCATTGCTTTCTGGAGACTTCCATATCATTGTAAGAAAAGTAAATGTATAGTAAATTTCTGCTAATTTAGGTGTGAGGGGTAAAAGGTGAGTTGCTGATGTTGGGACAGCATTGTACAGATACATAACTCTGGGGGACAGATGAGTTTGTTATCAAAGAGGGTGTATTTAATAAAGCAGGTGTCTCTAAACTTTGGCTCTTGGGCAGCTGTGTTACTTCTGGCCCTGACCAGCAGAGCAGCAGTGTTCACCTTGACTTTTTAATTTCTGATATCTGTGGGATATGTTGCCTTCAGTTTGTACCCCCTGAGTTACAAACTGGGGACTGCTGCAATAACCATTGATGCTGCAGCTTCCTAAAGTCTGACTAAGAAAGATCAGATCAGGTTTTAAAACAGCTCAGGTCTCTCGAGTGAGTGTGTAACGGGCACTCTTTCAACTGGGTAATTAGGGAGAAATCGTGTGAGCTTTTCCCTCACATTAACTACATAATTAGGTCATGCTATCTAAGGGAAAAGTATGTGAAAGTATGTCACAAACAGCTCTGTATGCAGTTAGCAGATGTTGAACTAGTTTTTAAGTATCAGAGAGTCAAACTGATACTATAGTTAAAATTTTAAATGAATATTCTTCTTTGACTAGAAAATGAATATGCTTCTTGTTAGTTACACATATTTGTGTTTTCTGTTTCTATGTAAGAGAAATCTTTCCAGTTCAGGCCTGCTGTACCACAGAGAAAATGAAAAAAAAATGAAAGCTATTTGGATTTTGACATTTAATTTGTTTAGCACTGATATGTGTGCTAAAAAGCAGAAGTTGGCACCAAGGCTTCTGCGCTTTGCATCAGAGAGATTTCTGTTTGTTTTCATATGTGAGAGTAAATAAACCCTAATGCACCATTTTGTGCAGCTCCTGCCTGGATTTATTTTTGAATTGTAACCTAAGGGGGACATGCCTTTCAGGCTTTACATTTTGTATGTAACTGTCTTGTTGACAAGTTTGGAGTGATGTAATTATTTTGTGGAGGTTTTACTGCTTTTTAATAGATACTTCAGCAACCGTTCATTATAATCATTTTTGTAATGTGCATGTTTTAAAAACTGTAAATACTGTAAGGGAATGGTGGAATAGAATTAGACCTTTTTCTACTATTTATTTAGATCCAAAGGCAGAAACACGTCTGTATATTATGGTGAATGACTTTGAATTTCATGTGTACAACCGTTCTGAGCTTTATGGACAACTTCAAGAACTATTTGGCTTGGATCCCATAATAATTCCAGCAAAGAAAGATGATGAAAAAGCACAAGTAAATGGGAGGCAGAGAGCACATGCCAGTCTTGAAAGGTAAATTATTATTCAATTTGCTATTTTGTTGATTCTTTGTTCTGCAAAGGGCTGAACTAATTAGGTAATGTTTTGTTAACATATGCTCTGGAGGCCAAATGGTTGAAGCGTATCTGAGAGAAATTGCTCTGACAAGCCTGACAGTCTAAATCTTTTTCCTTTCCTTGTACTTCCTACCATAATAATTAAAGCCCACAACTAAACAAACCAAGTATTTCTTGTTTAATGATCAGAGACAGGTTGAAAAATATATTTGAAGTATAATGTGGAGAGGGAGCATGTGTTGAAGAGGATTATGCTTGCAGAATAAGAATGGTATTTCTCAGTAGAAGTAATTGCTGCTAAGACATTGAGTAAAATGTTAGGGTCCATATTATGTTGGGAGGGCTTATTGGTTTTTGAGCTTTAAACTTGGGCTGATTTCACAAGTTGGTTTTTTGGGGGCGTGTATTTGTACATAGCTATACAAACCTTCTTTTCTTATTTTGTTCTTTTTGGAGTACCTCAGGAAACGTGGTGTGGGTCTGTAAGGAGTTCTTCTACCCAGCTTACAAGTAGTGAAGTCAGATGTTGAATAACAAGGGCTCTCTCTGGGCAGAATCATAGAATCATAGAATAGTTAGGGTTGGAAAGGATCTTAAGATGATCTAGTTCCAGCCCACCTGCCATAAGCAGGGTCACCCCACACTAAACCATGTCTTCCAATGCTTCGTCCAATCTGGCCTTGAACACCGCCAGGGATGGAGCACTCACAACCTCCCTGGGCAACCCATTCCAGCATCTCACCACCCTCACAGGAAAGAATTTCTTCCTTATATCCAATCTAAACCTCTCCTGTTTAAGTTTGAACCCATTACCTCTTGTCGTGTCACTACAGTCCCTAATGAAGAGTCCCTCCCCAGCATCCCTATAGGCCCCCTTCAGATACTGAAAGGCTGCTATGAGGTCTTCACGCAGCCTTCTCTTCCCCAGGCTGAACAGCCCCAACTCTCTCAGCCTGTCTTCATATGGGAGATGCTCACCCAACTGATCTATTGGCAGTAGCAGAGCAGATCTGTTGACACTTGAGTCCTTCCAGTGCTGCTGGCCAAGCTAGTACTTGTTACTAAATTCCACAGTGGGCAGCTGTGGGATGCTGAGCCAGTTTCTCCATGGTTTTGTATTATGCCCTTACTGTCAGGTGCTGGAAGGACTTCTGCTGTTGGGGAGGACATGTCTTGGGAAGTGAAAAATCCCACACCTAAATAGCATTATTTAGAACAGACTAAGTTCCCTGAGGAAGATTTATTTAACTATTGTTCTGTGTTAAACATGGCACACTTGTTTTCTACCTGTATCAGCCCAGTGTAACAGCACCCAATGCATGTATGCTTCCTGCTGTTGTTCCAGGCTCTGGAGGAGTCTGCAATAGTCTGCCAGCAGGTCTCTTAGGGGAGGCATCTCTGTGTTAAGGAACATTCCCCAAGATCTGTGCACTGAAGCCCCCTAGAATAAAAGGTTGGTAAATTCTTCTGCAGAAAAGGCAAAATAATAATATACATTTTTTCCTGTAGTGTTAAAGTAAAAACAGAATCTCAGGACCCTTCTTCTTCATGGAGATCACTTATTCCAGTCATTAAAGTCAATGTGAGCACGGTAAGTGTAAAGACCCTGATAATGAAAGTATTTAGCAGCATATGCTTAAAAATCAGGTGTGCCATTCATTTTTCTTACAATGATTTCAATGATTTCTTGTAATGATTTCAAGAACATCACCATAATTAAGCTAGGTAATGGGTGTTGCACAATGTGTGGTGTGTCTGTGGGCTTTTGGGAAGTGTTTGTGGTTTGGTTTTAATAGGGATATTTGGCCACTTTCCTTAAAAGTTGGTGTCTCCCCTCTTCCCCCTCAAAAAAATCACCCAGGAAAATTGTTATTAAAATGATAGGAGATAGAATATTGAGAGTTTAATGTACAAGTTAGTAATTTTAGTTATGCACAAAGTAGGGCCAGGATTTGTGTCTGTGGTCTTTATTTGCATATTGCTGGTTATTTTATAATTTTTGTAATTTTTGCTGGTTATTTTATAATAATTTGTATTATTATGGATAAACAAATACATATATTTAAAAGATCAGTGTATAATGAGTATTTGGGTTTTCTTTTGGATTTAGGGTCGCTTGGCATTTGGAAATCATTATCAGCCACAAACACTTTGTATTAACTTTGATGATGCTTTTTTGACGTATACCACAAAACCACCTTCGAGCCACCTTGACCAGTTTATGCATATTGTGAAAGGAAAATTGGAAAATGTTAGAGTCATGCTGGTTCCAAGTCCAAGATACGTTGGCCTTCAAAATGATGAGTAAGTTTTGGGGACTTTTGTTTCCATATGTTTTATTATTTCTTAATTTATTATTTCTTATTTATTAATGAAGAACAGATTGTTGGTTGTATTTCTGCTATTTTTTTTTCTTAGTGTGCTTAGACAGTTGGCATTTTTAACACTGCAGGTTTTAAATGTCGGATCTTCGAAACTATTTATGGAGAAAAATGCTGCTTTTCTCTCCCATTGTAGGTTTTGTTTGTTCTGCTCTGTGATTAATCATAGAATCACAGAATGTTTTTGGTTGGAAGGGACCTTTAGAGGTCATCTAGTCCACCCTCCCTGCTATGAGCAGGGACATCTTCAACTAGAAGAGGTTGCTCATAGTCCCATCCAACCTGACCTTGAATGGGAATGGGGCGTCCTGCATTCAACTTTTATTTTCCTTCACCCAGGTACCATAGCTGCACAGCTTTGACAGCACTAGATTTTTAGGGTAAATGCAAGGTTTAAGGTGTTGACTTCTGTAGAGCTGATTCACATATGGTTAAATAAATATTTAATAAAAAAAATGGGAAAAAGCTGTGCCATACTTGTTATAGTAAAATCACATTATCTTTTGAAGACAGATTGCTGACCCTTTTGCCTCTGTGTATTCTGCATAAGCATGGTTATACAACTTTAACAAGCTGAATAACACTAAGTCAATCAAAAGAGAGGGTGCTTCATTAAGTGATTTGACACTAGGATTCTTGTCCTACTACTGTTTAATCACCAGTCATTTCTGTGCATACTATATTAACATCTCTAATTGATATGGTGTGAACAGAATGGCCAGAATTTACTGCATTATCTTATTTAATGCTTGCAACATTATATATTCAACAGATAATTTGGGCAAAACTGCAAAATTTCAGTCTTTTGCAGGTATTATTTCCTCAACAAAAAATAATCTATCCTTGGACAATTATATGTATGAGTTCATGCAAAATGATTATACCTATTTTATACCTCCTAAGCAATAATATTCAGAGAATTAATTATGATTTTTGGGAATAAACTGTATGTTATTTGTCTGTACCTTAATTGGCTCTGTATAAGGCAAATACTGCTGTCTATAATAGTGCTTATATGTTTTCAAAGAACATTCTGTGGATGTTCTTTGAATCTTACTCTTCCAACATGATGACAAAGGAAATTTCTTTGAGTAATATTGAAACAAACAAGATTAAAGCAAAACAGGATTAAGACATTCAAACTATTAGCTTTTTCTCCTGCTTCTGCTAAGTATTTTCTTTTTATGCTGTTACCATCCCTGCAGCTCCTGATGGCTGAAGCATATGTGCAGCAAACATGCCCTAATTTATTGTGTGGATTCAACAAATGACCCAGTTCATTGGAAACAGGGAATGTTTGCATCTTTAGAGCATGTCCTTTTATGCTGCTTTGGCTTAAAAAATTAAGCTGGGTGTCTTAACTTTCAGAAATTCCTGCAGGCAATGCACATATAAAAACCAGCTAAGTGACTTGATGAAATTTGTAACGGATTGACTAATCAATACAAACGTCAAAAAACCACCTTGAAAATGGTCATATTATATTACAGACATCTCAACACCTCCATCACTTTCTGCAAATAAATCCTCCAAAACCCAAGGGGAAAAAAAAACTGCTAGGAAAACCAGATCAAAGCAGAACAAGCTTGGAGAGCAGTGACTAAGTCAGCAGGCTTGAAGTGGAAGTTTAGGATGGATATTAGGAAATAATTTTTAATGATGAAATCTCATTATCATTCATGATGATTATCTGATATGCAAATGGCCTGTGGTGGGGTTTCTAGGTTTCCACCACCTAGATGTACACTGGAAGAATGGGAGGGCAAGGACTGAAAAAGATATGTGGTGGTTTGGTCGTGGTTTTTTTTTTCCTCTCCCTCCACTTCCATTAGTGTAAGACCTCATAGCTTTTCTCCAGAAAGTGGAGTCGTGTACTTTAAGCTAGGTATTGATGGAAAATGAAATTTGGGCATCAGCTGCTTCCCTAGAGACCTTTTGACAAGGTTAGTCAGTACACAGAGTAATTTAGTCAGGACAGGAGCGCTGAGAACCTTCCTGCTGTGTGCGTAGATGGGCATCCTTTNGGTTTTTTTTTTTCCTCTCCCTCCACTTCCATTAGTGTAAGACCTCATAGCTTTTCTCCAGAAAGTGGAGTATGGCAAAGGCGATGAGGATGATACAGCAGTGGGTGTTTGACAAAAGGATTTGGCCATTCTTTCTTGTCAGCAATTAAAGCTTTCCTGTAGATACTTCTCTCTTTCCTACAGCTAAGTGACAGTTTCTGTTAGGCTGTGGAGTTAAGTCCAATTGCTCATTTTTAAGAAGACTTAGCTTTTAAACTCTTAATTGAACTTCTACTTGAAGATAGTGTTTTAAAGTCAAACGAAGTTATTAATTATTCCAAGTCAGACCTATGTAGTCTGTGCTACTAGAGAGGGTAATGCACTTACGTGAAATGGATGTAGTATTCTGTATTTCACACAACAAAACACACCAGATAGGGCAGCAAGGACTGAGAAACATTAGGCATCATAGACAGGCCAGCTTGTGCAGAGGCTGCCTGACCCTCATGAAGAAATGCTGAGTTGCTGAAACAAGATGCAGCCTTTGCCCTACAGTGTGCCTCACTGGGGGTATAGTTAGACAATGATAAATGGTTGTGCTGGCTAAGGAAGATACTGTCAGGCTTCTAAGTTTTGCAGCTGGTTATGTTGTGAGCTTCCCCTCTTTTGCATTACAAAGCGGAGAGGCTTCTTCTGAGACCCTATTGGTGGTATGCTCAACTTGAGAGGCCGAAGTTACTAACTCATGCTGTTGTGCCATGGTGTGCTATTCAGTCCTGCTAACCTGCCTGTGTCTGTTGTGGAGTGTGGGCAGAATAAAGTGAGCTGTTCCCATGAACTGCAATTTAGATCTCTACAAATGCTTTCCCTCCCACTTCTGTAGCTGAACCACTAAACAATTTTTTTCACATCTTGCTCTGTTTGCATCTCAAGTTCATAAATTATGTTTTTTCTACAAATTAAAAAAAAAAATTCTACTGAAACAATTCAATTTCAGGCAGAAAAAAAGAAATAAGTGGAAAACTGGGAATGAATAGAAAGTACTGAATTTTTCATTGCTGTTACTCTCAAAGTAAAATTGATTTCAAGGTTCCTGCTCTGTTGCTTTTAAAAACTTCTGCCAGTATATGAGCTCTGTCTGCTCTCTCCCATAACTTCCAAGCTTTCCACATTTGGAAAGAGCTGTGGTAAAATGAGCAGCATTCTTCTAACAGGTCACATTGTTAGACCTTGTTTTTCTGTCATTGGAGTTTTCTTTTTCTGCAAAGAACTGACAACTTACAAAGGTGGCAAAAATGGCTTTCAGTAAAAATCGAACTTTCACATTATAATTATTATTACTATAAAATGTTATATTATAAATTAACGTGTAGCGACACTGTAAGAAGGAGATTGCAATATACTGATATCAAAGTGTTATGACAAGTGTTTTGTGTCTTAGTTCTATCACTTAGATCCTTTTATATTGAGGGAAATGTTACTGAGGAAGAACAGGGGTTTTTTTTTAAGCTAATGGTCTAATTACTGAAGATGTCTTGTCCCTTTGGTTTAGAGTGCTATTTTAGAACGAAAACGATTAGCAGCTGAAAGAACAATTTGGGACAAGGAGAAAAGAACTCCCAATGGAAAGAAACTTTGAAAGTAAAACTTCTGTAGTTAGTTGTGGTTTGTAGTACCCGAGAAATGTCTTTGTGGAGAGGAACCTGGTATCTTTGTGCTCAAGTTAACTGAAATTTTAAGCAATAATAATAATGTAATGATCAAATATTTTTTGCACATCAGAGTAGATATAGCCTAGCAATATGACAGCTGCCTTTTTGATAAGAGACATGAAATCGGATAGACTTGAATATTCAGTGTTTGTTTTCAGAAGTCCATTTAGTCTGAGCTAGCAGATAGACTAGGAATTGCAGCGTGATAGGGAGGGAAGGAGAAAAACTGAGGTTATAACCTGCACTTCAAATTTAGCTTACTTAGGACAGATTGCAGTGTGTTTCGGACACTTCAGTCTATTCTGTTGACCCTTCTGGCAGTGGGAAAAGATCAAGGCCTGGTAGACAAGGTAAGGTAGCAAGACCTATGTAGATGTGTGGAGCTGGTGTCTTGGGATTGCACCAAACTTGAATCTTGCCCACAGAATGTTTTTGATCAGGTACCATGTACACTTTATCCTCACTGTTGGCTTGCATGATACAGGTAACAGTTTTATTGATGATTCCGTGGTTACATATGTACTACTAAGATGCGACTAGTGAGCATGAACTATGTAATCTCTTTCATTATGCTTCATATAGAATCATAGAATAGTTAGGGTTGGAAAGGACCTTAAGGTAGTCTAACTCCAATCCTCCTGCCATGGGCATTTAAAATTACTTGAATTCATAAAGTTTAATCTCAGTGCATTTTTAATCTTTATTTTGCACTCTTTTCCATTTACAGACCACCGAGGCTGATGGGTGAAGGTTTTGTTGTAATGCAGTCCAATGATGTTGATATCTATTATTATATGGATGAACCAGGTACCTTCTGTCAGATACAAAGATAAAATTTTAAGGTGTACAAAGACTACATGTTTATTGTCTGGACTTGCTAGGCAATTTCTTCTGCTTTTTTTCAATGCTGAAAGAGTTATTGTAATGTTTTGGAGCCAATAAGAGTGTTAGTTATTTTTTCTGCAAATGAACTAAAATTCCACTGAAACAAAGGGGAAGAGAGTTCATTTGTTTCATATTTGGAAGGGAGTGAAATTTTGAGCTGTGTTCAATTTCTAAGCTGTTTCATGTAAAATGTCTGGGGAATTTCATAGATGAAATAACTGAGTATGTAGAACCAATGGATTTATCAGCAAGTAGTTTTATATCATGTATGTATTCTGTCAGCAATGCCTTCTGCAAGTCTATATGCAAGCAATTAAGCTTGGTATGTATTCTTGAAACAAGTTGTGTTTTAAGCTGCAATCATAATTGATGTAGGTTTCCAAAAGTACTTCAGGAACGGGGATAATTTATAGTTAACACTTACTGGAGGTTTTGGGAAACTTATATGATGCATCCATTTCTGAATATTGTGGTGTTCGTCTTTTTCACTTTAAATCTGGTGTGTTATATTACCAATTTATTTTGCTGGAGTTCTTTCAGTTTGCAAAAGCTTTTACTTGGACTCCACTTAAGTATTGCCTGAATCTTGAACAAAGGTAACACATTCAATAATGATGCATACTGGTAGGATAGGTGGCAGTTTTGGAAACTTGGTTTATATGGAGGATTTGGAAGTAAATGTGGATGTAGGAAAGCTTGCATTGGTGAAAAGCATATTTAAAAGACAAAACTGCTATGTATGTTAGCATTTCCCTGACATCAGTGAGCAGTGCTTAAGGAAATCGGAACAACATTTGGTCCTGTTCTTCCTATGTTTGCTTCCATATACACTGGCAGTCTGCATTGAATTGTGGCTTGATATTTGTATACTGGAGTGGTCCCAAATAAAACTGACATAAGGACACGTTAGTTGTCATGTGCTTAGTAAACATGTTTCATGCTAATTTGAAACAGCTTCCTTTAATAGTCTGTTTATTATATTGTGTAATACAGGTCTCGTACCGGAGGAAACAGAGGAAAGTAATGATGAAGAATCAAACAATGAAGACAGCAAGTTGCAGGATCTGCCACCATGTTGGGGTTTGGACATTGTTTGTGGAAAAGGAACAGACTTCAACTATGGACCTTGGGCTGATAGGCAGAGGTATTACCATGATTTACATCTTTAATTTTAATCTTTAATATCTCTTATTACTGAGAAAGCATTTTAAAGTTTCCAGTATGCAATGGCTCAGACTTCTAATTTGTATGGGGCACACCAGGCAAAATAGGAGTTGAGGTTTAGTAAATTCATTGTTCTTTATGTTGTTGGCCTTCCAAAGTTAGTATCACTCAGTGAATTTTTGTTATTAAATTAATAAATTATGCTCCTATTTTTTATGAACAAACTAGTTTTACTATTTATCAAGATACCTAAGTGTATCCTTATAGTGGCTACTTTATATTTGAAAAGCTCCTATTAGCTCATGGATAGGAATACACTGTATATTGATGAGAAAATTTTATGGAAGTGCAAATCCATGGCTACAGAAATAATAAGAGGGAATTGTTTTTCCCTGCTTTAGGAGAGCCAAATTCTTGATGCAATCTCAAAAGTATTTATTATCCAGGTATTTTAGTGACAGAATTTTAGGCCAGAGCTCTACTGCTGTTCTTCACTTACCCTTGATGTTTTGTGCCCACTTATTTCTGGTGGAGACAATAGGATTGTTTAGAGAGTAGAGGACTATTAAGTACAAGTGCTTTCCCTCTTTTCCCCTATTAATTACGGACTGATACTTCTTTTGGCCTCCATTAATTCTCCTGTGAAAATATTATGATTAACTGTCTCTTACAAGTGTGAGGATAGCAGACCATAGAGTAGTCATTAGATGTGACAGTATCTTGGACAATTTAAGAGAAGATGCCAGTTTCCAAACCAGTCCTTTGCTAGGAACATTAAGTCAGTGAATCGTTAATGTTCTTTTTAATACTCCCAAGAAAGCTCACTCTACGATGGTGTGCCTTTTATAATTTTAACTGGCTATGGGGAAGGTGGTTTGTGCCTGTTCAGGGTATGTAGAGTTTACAGATACGTGCTTGGCAACATTTTCACGTTGTGCTCTGGATAGAAGGTAGAATTTTGGAAAGTGCCACGGCATTTTAGAAGGACGCATGTGGTGTCCTGTGGACGTGGTATTTCTGTGGACTTGGTACTCTCCATTCATATAAAAGCTGTCACAAATAATGATCTTTACCATGTCACAAGGTAAAATCTTGGGTTTCCCCCGGATTTGGACAGTGTGTTGTGTGGTGTTTGGTGGTGGTGGGGGGAGGTTGGGTTGTGTTGCCCTCTTTTTTTCCCCTTAACCTCTTAGGCTGCTATAGTGGTCAGGTGCTGTGTGCAGGAAACTGCTACCGCCTTAAAGACTTTTTTTCACCTCCTTCAGACCTATATAAGCTAGGCTATCTGTTCTTCCTCACTATGGCTTTCCTTTCATGTAGTTAACATGTCCAGACACAAGTTTGCAGAAATGGAGGTTTCATGTCATTCTCATTCTGAGGCACTAAAGTTTTGTATTTTGTTTAGTGCTGGGCATTAGGTCAACTATTTATGTACAAACCAAAGCATTTGGGGTTGGACTAGATGATCTTCAGAGGTCCCTTCCAACCATAATAATTCTGTGATACTATAGCAATTCCCTGATAAACAGAGTACTTGCTGCTATGTTTTTGTAGTAGATTTGTAAACCAAAGATTAGGAATAAGAAGGAAGACATAGCTTGTTTGCCATCTGAATTAAAGTATGTTTGCTGTGAATCATTTATGGTCTGTCCATTCAAGGGTTTTATCCAAAAGCCACTTCTTGTCATGGAAAATTTTGGAGATTTCAGTAATGAGTTGGAAGGCTCCTATGATTTTAAACAGACATTTTCTTATCACATCCAGTAGTTGTGTAAAGACTCACCTAACTGGAAAATAATGAAGTGACTCAAATAGATGCATAAATATGTATAAATACACATGTATTTCTTCTGTGAATAAAACCAGGTCTCTTATTTTTGTGTGTTTGTTTTTTTTCTTCCTCCCCACTAGGGATTGCTTGTGGAAGTTTTTCTTCCCACCAGACTACCAAGTTATGAAAGTCTCAGAAATTGCTCAACCTGGGAAACCAAGACAGATTCTTGCTTTTGAACTGCGGATGAACATTATTGCAGATGCCACCATCGATTTACTTTTTACCAAAAATAGGGTAAATAATGAAAACATATCTAGAAAATAATTTGCCTGTGTGATTACTCTGTGGTTGTTGGTTGTGTGTGTTTTTACTTGTCTCAGGTGTTTCTTACAGAGGTATGGTTTTAAAAGGTAGGTAGCTTGTCTTTCAGTCAGAGGCAGAAAGTACACTGATGCCTAGAAATAATGTTTGGACTGTTTTTCTTTCCTGCAATACAGGAAACTAATGCCGTACATGTAAATGTTGGTGCAGGATCATATTTGGAAATAAATATTCCCATGACAGTAGGTGAAAATGGTGAGTTAGTGTTAAGATTAATTTGTTTTCATAATTTTTTTCCTGAACAGTTATCTTAATGACTATGTGTGTCAACGTCTTACAGTGTTTTCCTTCAAGACTGTGAGATGTGTATTCTTACATAAAAGAACAAAAAGTATTTCTTTATACATTTCACTGCAAGATATTAAAGTATGTACATACTTATATAGTTACCTTCATGTTTTGTTTGGGTTAGGAAACACAAATTCCTTAACTACTAGACAATGTATCATTTAAACATGTATCTGTTGAAGCAGATGACATTGTTGGCTCAAAGCAGGAAGACTTCTTCAGTAGGATTTGTGTAGTAGTTGAATCATGCTGAGATATGTTCTGAAAAATAGTAGTAGTTAATTTAAACAAAATTAATTCCAAAATCCAAGGTGGAGATCAGTGTAAAGTTACATGTATGTTACCTGTATTTACTCATCTTGTTGTCTGGTTTGAAGACCTTTGCTAAATTGTTTGTTCTCTTGATTCCTTCTGGCATTTTGAGTATTATTCTGTAACTTAAACCAAGATCTCCAGAACTGAGCATTTCCAGACCCAGCAAGAAGAATTCTGTCACCTCTGTTATGTGAAGGCAGAATATGTTAAGCTCTTTGTTGACAAACAGTAGATGGTACAATTATTATAGGGCCGATTTCTGTTATGATAATTCTTGATTGTTAGTGGAATGGTGAAATTGCTGGTGAGAATTATGTAAATATTTGTATAACTCTTATGTGTGAATGACTGTGTTTTATATCTTCTGTGTGCTAGGCTATTCACCTACAATTAAAGGGCAGCTTCTACATGTTGATGCCACCAGCAGTATGCAGTACCGGACTCTCTTAGAAGCTGAAATGCTAGCTGTAAGTTTGTGTTAATAAGCACAAAGCTTCAGTCTCTAGAGGATTTTTAATAAAAGAACACATTTATTTGTCTGTGAAGCAGTTCCTTAGATTCTTAAACAGTACAGAAATATGCCTTTTGAATGTATTTTGCAAAACCTTACTATGCAAGAAACTTACATATATACACAAGACTATGCACGTGTGTAACTTTTATTGACTTAACATAATTTATGTGTATTATGAAAGCAGTGGAGGGACTGGAGTACCACTTACAAGTCTAGCCTCATTAATTACGTAGCCATGTCTTATAGGTTTTACCTTAATAAATTACTACACTCGCTAGCTGTGCTACAGAATTTGAGTGCGTAAGTACTTAAAAATACTTGAGGGTGCTTAAACTAGTTGAGACAGATTTAATACTGCATTATTCTTTTGTCTGCAGTACTTCTGCAGTACTGCAGTTCTGTAGATTACCTTCCTCAGTTTTTTATTAGTGGTATTTTTAATGTTAAATATGAGCATTGTATCAGTGGTTGAAAAATACTCTATTCTGAGGGGTTTTATCTGTAATGCATTGTGAACAGTGAGGCTTTTAATGAAACCTTAGGTTTATAAATTGCGTGGTATGTCTACTGCAACAAATGTATCAGAATTTCATAATATACCTTTCCAGATAAATTAATACACTAATGCTTGACCTTCAAGCACAGGAAGAGAGAGAGATTAAATTATTAAAGAACTGGAGAGGCCTTCTGTTCATCCCAGCAGGAAAACAGTTTTAATTACTCAGCAGAGTACATACGTGAAAACTGCTGAGCTACAGGGTCAAGGATTGTATGCTTTAATTGTAATTTTGATGCTTCAATATCTTGTTCACAGTTTCATATTAATGCCAGCTACCCCCGGATATGGAACATGCCACAGACATGGCAATGTGAACTTGAGGTTTATAAAGCAACCTATCATTTTATCTTTGCTCAGAAAAGCTTCTTTACAGGTAACTACTTTACTACATGAAATACATATCAAATTAAATATTCTTTCTTTAGAATTTCTTTTCAAATTTTGCAGGTACTCTGATTTCAGGTATTTAGCATGAGTAATTACTTTTTGAGGACAAAGATTCTGATGTTTTCTGTTTCCTGGAAGTGCCTTAGTATATAGTATTCTTATATTTGAGTGGAGATACCAAATGATTTAATTTTCTAACATCTAAACTAAATTTGATCTGCAGTTGTGTTAAGTGATCTTAAATTTCAGATTAATTTTTTTCTATCAGATCTATTGACTTGTTTAGTATTTGTCACCTAGGATATTTAATTCTCTGAAATCTCTTGTTGGCTAACTGATTTTCAGTTACTTCAGCTTTAGGTCATGTCTCTGTGGTTGACAGATGATGAAAGAAAGTAATTTGCTCTTTAGGATTCTGGCTCTAAGGAGGAATATGTGTGCACAAGGCAGTACGATGCAATACAGTATCACCAAACTGTTTCAGCTACAGTAGTAGAAAGAATATACCCCCATCAATGTGGCACTGCCTGGGCTAATTAGTCCTGCTGGGAGGAAGGGTTAATTAGTGCAGGCATAGTGCCATGCTAATAAAGTTATCCTCCTAATGAGGCTGGAGCCATTATCTGTATAGTGTTGCAGTACACAGCATAGTCTGCCTATCCATTCAAAGCAAACAGTAACTTCTGCAACAACACAGTTGCAGAATTAGAATATGTTACTAATGTATGCATTCAGAGTACCTGAATGGAAAACCAGAGGAAAGCAATTGGTAGTCCAGTGCTTTTAGGTCAGTGTGTAATACTGCTACTGAGCAAAACTAAACATGAAAACTTCATTAAACCTATGGTTTTACAACTGAAAAAGCAGGTGAGAAATGGGAGATGGACTTGCCGCAAGTATTTGTGGAATATCTGCCTGAGAAATGCATGCTGTGTACTGTTCTCATTTTCCTTTTTCTGTTAAGGAGCAAGAAACTAAGATAGGCAATTTGTGAAAAGCCAAAACCTTAAAAGAAGAAATCTCTCACTTGTTTGCTACTGACTTGTCTTTTATTACTTTACATGGGTTTAGATTTGATCCAAGACTGGTCCAGCGATAACGCGCCTGATATCTTTTCATTCGTTCCTTATATGTGGAACTTCAAAGTCATGTTTCATCAATTTGAAATGATTTGGGCAGCAAATCAACACAACTGGATTGACTGTTCCACCAAACAACAAGAGAATGGTGAGAACACTTTTTGATTTGGAAGAAGAGTGCAAACTGCAAAAAATAAACTCAGAGTATAGTATTTACAAAATTTTACTTGAAAAATGTGTCTTTAGTTATAAACCATTTTGCTACTGTTGATGTGCATAAGCTATCCTAGAATGGTTTTAAGTTCTAACTTTGTGCAAATGTGTATGGTTTTTTTGGGGACAACGCAGTTCTATATCATCTTCTAGCTTTCATTTTTTAAGAGCCTTTGAGTCTAAGATTTAGTACAAGAGTTTTCAGAGAGCATCTCTGAGGTTTGACATATATTCAGTAGGCTAAGAGAAAACATGAACCTGAGAATAATTTTTTTGAACTCCATACAACCAGAAATGTTTGTTTTCTATTCATTTCAGAATAGGGGATAAGGCTGCTCGTTCTAGGCAAAACTAAGGCGTATATTTCAGAAAGCCAAAACTTTGATTAATGTGCTCTTTGCTTTATATGTATCTTAGTGGTCTACACTGTAGTCGAATCTTATAACTTCAGCATAGAAAGAAGACAGTGAATTGAAAAATCATAAAGTTGTGTTCTAGTTAAAAATAAGGCTCACTGCGTCATCAACCCTGAGGAACTTTCAGTGTGGGGGTTTTGTTGTTTTGGTTTTGTTTTTTTTTTTTTCTAAAAACCGGTGTGTGAAGCATTGAAGTCAGTCATAAGATAATAGTTCAGTTGTTTTTATTGTCTGGTTATGGTTTCATTTTGCCAGGTACAGTGCCTTTCTACGGAGGGCAAGCTGTAGGGAGTAACCAGTAACACAGTAGTTAAAATGACAATTTCCTTTGTCTTGAGTTCTTGACTATATTTTAATATATATATATTTAATATATTTAATTATTTTTACCTGTATGTTTGATAATTTTAAAAGAACAAAATAGGGAGTACTTTTCACAGACATTTCCTTTTCCTCTTGTCTCAGTTTATCTAGCAGCTTGTGGAGAAACTTTGAACATTGTTTTCTCTCTGCCTTTCACGGATTTTGTTCCAGCCACATGCAGTACTAGATTCTCTTTAAGGGTAAGTTCTTCCATTCCTTGCCCCTTTTGTCTTAGAAAGGTGAAATAGTTTCCCTAACTTTTTCAGTCAGCAGATTTTGAATAAACTCTTTCCTGATAGGAAATTACAGTCATAGAATTTTTCTTGAAGTAATCAAAGGAAATGGTTTCAATTGCTTATGTGAAGAATCCAGTCAAAGGCTGGTTTAATTATATATACACATATATATATTACACACACACAAATAAAAATATATTTTAAATATATATATACACACATATGCTTCATACATATGTACACACAGTATGCATATTTACTATATTTACTTAGACTGTGTGTATCTGTGTATGTACTTATCACTTGGAAGTCTGCTCCCATTTATTTTGAAAATGTGAAAATTACTTATGTTCAAAGCTAAAAATCAAATACTGGAATGGGTACTCTCAACCTTTTTGGAAAGCCATTTGCCAGATTTTTAGGAGTTTCTGTAGAGTAAGTGATGATGATAAACTGTTTGCAACAGATGCAGCTAATTCTTAGAGAGACTCTAGCGCTTCACTGAAACAGAAGCAGTCTTGCTACTGAAAATAAAAAACTAGTTGGTGATGATGTTGGTAATTTTGTATAATTCGATAGCAAAGAAATCAGTGTTTTATCTATATACTTTTGGTTTTTAAGTATGGTGTAGCTGGTTTGTAGGGCAGCCTTGGCTAGTCACTTAACTTTGGCAGTATGGTTTGAGCAACATAAGAAAAGCAGCCCAGAAAGCCAGCTGTATCCTGGGCTGCATCAAAAGGAGCGTGACCAGCAGGTCGAAGGAGTTGGACAAAGCCTTGGGTGGCATGGTTTAGTGTGAGGTATCCCTGCTTATGGCAGGGGGGTTGGAACTAGATGATCTTAAGGTCCTTTCCAACCCTAACTATTCTGTGATTGTAAGAACAGGTACCAGTAAAAGCCATGCCCCTTTGTTTAACAGATTACTAAGTTGTGTGGGAGCTGTGGTCAGCAATCACATGTCAAAATTGAGATTTCTTGCCTCACTTTGTCTGTAAAGTGAAGACAGTGGTGCATATGAACATGCAAACACCATGAGCATTATGCATAAAGTGAATGTAAATTAACCTTTTTGATACTAATGTTTGATTTTCAGGGAGAAGATGTTGATCTTCATTTGTATCTACCAGATTGTCATCCTAGTAAATATTCCCTTTTTATGTTGGTGAAAGATTGTCAACCTAATAAAATAACTCCTGAATCTTGTATTTCTGCTGAATGTCAAAGTGGTCAAAAAACGGACAAACCCAAATGGAGGAACATTACTCAAGAAGAGTGAGTTTTATTGTGATGTTTGTTTATGTATTTATATTGGCTTTTTATATATCCTCATTTAGTTTGTGATGAAAGCAACCAGCTATATTTATGGAAGATATTTAATGCAACTGTTGTCCTTCAAATAAGTGTGCTGTTTCTTTTTGAAAGGGCTGGATGGGTCGAATGTTGGACAGTCCCAAGTGTTGTGTTTACAATTGACTACTCATGGCACCCAATTTATCCTCAGAAGGCAGATGAACAGCTAAAGCAATCCTGTAAGTGCCACTACTCTTTTCTTGTTAGCATGTTTCATTTTGGGAAGAGTTGTGATTTTGTTGGATCAAACTGCTTAAATTTGCAGAAATTCATTTTGAACTGAAGCAATATTACATGTCACACAGGACAATTACAATCTGTCGAGTGCACCAGGTTTGATTTAAAAACTGACGACATCTCATGATGCAGAATTTCAGAACATGTCCCAGTTCCCTGTGTAAAAAGGGGGATACTCTCTGTAGTTGACTTCACCTTGTCCTTAACAAAGTGGATCTCATAAATGGGTTGTTGCATAATATAACCTAACACTTGGTATATTAAATGTGAAGTACAGTATTTTTGGCAGTATCTTATTCCTTAGCCTTTCTAAGCTTTTTTCCTTTTGATGTTGTGATGTTCTCTTATGATTATTTAAATATGTGAGATGTAACAACATGGTCTTTCCTTTATGGATGTGAAACTGAGATTTTGTTGTAGCTAGCACTGTTGAAGTGAAGCATGATGTGAAGCGCCTGATGCAAGTGTTAGGCTAGTCAGTCTATCAATAATTTCTTCATAAGAATAGTTAAATACAAATGTCAAAACAACTTTTCTAAGTATGAAATAATCTGTAAGTATGTGCTTGAAAAAAAGTTATAAAATACTTAAATGCAGAGATAAGTGTAAGTTACTTTTTATGCAGAGGCAAGTATGCAGGAAGTTATGGGGATTACATTAGTCTTTGAGGTTGAGATGCTAAAAGCAGAAACGATGAAGGAGAGGTATTAGAAGAATAATGAGGGCTAATTTGGATGGGCCTCAATCAGCAGGTGTTAGAAAACATGCTGAGTAGCGGTTTTAGGTTTTTAGTTCCAACTATTCAAATCTAAAAGAACTGAAATTCTAGAGGACGAAGCAGAAGAAGAGAAATTCATCTTGCAGATGTTCAGTAAGTACGCTTGTGAGACTCTGTCAGCTTATGGCAATTGTGCCTACTTCAGATTTGAAAACGTGCCAGTAATTGTGGCAATTGAACCTGCTTTTCAAAGTTTTTACATGCACAGGTGATTCTGTCTGCAGCTTCCTTCAATGAATAATCCAGCACAGTCCAGATCACTTCTAATCTGTGATGCTGATAGAATGTGTTTGTTACAGTAGAAACATCTTTATATTATTTTAAGTCTATTGATGGAATTCTTTGAGGCTCTTAGAAATGAATATGTCACATTACATGAAATGCAACTTACAAAGAAGTGGTCATCTCACTGTAGCGTTTAGCTAATTTATAACACATAGCATAATGCAAACGCAGAGCAAGCATTGTAGGCAATAGTAAATTAAAGCCTTGAAGGTTTTCTGGCTGCAGGTGTGTATAACCTGTATTTCTCTATGTGTCAGTTCTTCCAGTTAAACTGGCACCTGAAATCTTACTCCATGTAGAGCATCAATTCTCTATGGTTTTCCCATAGAGTTCTTCCCAGCAATCACTTCACATCCCCAAAGCACTTCTGTCTTGTCACCTTTCCTCACTTAAAAAAAAAGACAAAATGCTTTCTTCTCTCTAACTCCAAATAGAAAGAAAGGATAGGAAATAAGATTTGAATTTGGAAACTTTTGTCTTTGAGAGGAAGTTTTGGCCCGCAGGGCTATTGGTTCAGAATAGGTTTTTAATATAACTTTTGTAATTTTCCTGTTTATTCACTTTTTTTCTTCTGCAGTAGCTGTGTGGTTGTGGGAAATGTAAGGAAAGCATGTCTTTGTTTAACTTGAAGAGGAAGATAAATAAATGGAATGCTTTTTTGGAATCTGAAGGATTGTTTTTCTCTTGCATAATTAACATTGACTAAAATATTCTCTATTTTCCTGCTGTCCTGTAGTTAATAGATGTGAGAAACCAATTCTGTAGTATGAACTTATTAACATAATTATATTATAATAAAACATAATTAATTAGCTGCAAAAAGTTGCATATTTAATACATACTCCTATTTGCAGAATTCTGTTCATTGGAAGTCTAACTTGTAAACAAAATCTGTTCTTTATTTTGCCCCAAAGTGTCAGAAATGGAAGAAACAATGTTATCTGTGCTAAGGCCATCGCAGAAAACAGCCGACAGTGTGATTTCATCTCCCACACCTTCAACCCGTGTTCCCCTTGACCCCTCAGAGCTGCCCCCTGATAAGCTCCATGTGGAACTGGAACTCTCTGCAGATTCTCAGATAACTCTATATGGACCCCTACTCAAAGCCTTTCTGTCCATAAAGGTAGGCATAGAAAACAGACTTACAAAATTTATGGAGGGCCACATATAAGAAAGGGAAATAAATAATTCCTTGGAATTCATGGATTTAGCTGAAAAGTTCTTATAAGTACTATTCAATGACTTTGATCGGTGATGTGGCATAGCTGTGATGAATTCTGCTGGCACAGGCTTATGAGGAGATTTCCAATATGTATATGTGTAGACCCATATCACCATTAATTTTCCTTTCAAAGAAAGTGTTTCTGGACTTCATGTGTGGAAAGTTTTTTCTTTGACTTTTGTAGTAGTAAAAAGAGAATAAAGTAGTATCAGCTCTAATAATATTAATGGGGTTCTTTTTTTACAACCATTGTTATGCAAATATCTATCAAAACCCATGCTTTTAGGGCATTTTAAGCTCTGCAGAGTGTCCTAATTGGTTTTGGTTTTGCTAAATTAGATCCTGTGAAATTTCTGGAAACAGGATGTGGAGGGGAGGAGAGAAGAATATGAGAATAACATAAATTTTAAAAGCTACTTCAGTCAATATTGAAGAAGAGTTTTTCATCCTTTTCTTCATGTTAGTCTATTATGCTTTAAAATGTTTGTGCATATTGCTTAGGTTATGTCCTCTTCCATTGCTGGGTGGCTGAAAACAGTTTAGTTTCTCCCCAAGTCCCTCACTCTGCCTTGTTGAGACAAAAGCAGAAGCGACTGAGCATACCACTTCTATTTGACTAACAGTTATGTGGTTGGTTTTGGTTGTTTATTTTGGGTTTGTTTTTTTTTCTCTGATGGGTTTTAGGGGAGGTTTTGTTTGTTTTAAAGGTCTCTCTTGGCTTATGCAGGTCTAGGCTAAAGTAATGTTTCTGAAGGCTTTCAGTTTGAGTCAGAGAACTAGGAATATTCTGAAACAGGTCATTAGTGTCAGGACTCGTATGGAAACAGGCATTGTGAATTTATATAAGGTATTGTGTGTAAGCAAAGAATAGCAGAAAATAGTAAGCTTTCACAGAGTATAGGGCTTGCAAATATGCTCATTATTTCCTCATGTTGCCACTAAAATAATAGGATTAAGATTAGATCAGTGCTGCATCTGGAAGACTTTCCTCTACTCCTGAGGAAATGTATTCATGTTTGAGTAGTTTATTGTGCTCCTCTTTTGAAGCCCATAAATTCATGAGATAGTTTTGCCTTTCCAAGCACAGCAGCATTCTTAATTGCACTTTGCATCTGGAGGTATATGTAAAAAGTGCTATTTTGGATCCCTTGATTCTATAATTTAGTTTTTTGAGATGAGGATTTCTCAGCTTAAATCTAGCTTTTATCTTCTAAGTATCAAGAGAAATTTTAAGTAAATAGCTCATTTTTTGAAAATGTGCATTTATTACACTTTTTACTATTTCTGGGACTGTGTATTCATCTCTTTTCCCAGCATTTCTGATATATTTCCAAGGGTGGTTCTTTTATGCTCGTTTTCCTGACTTGAGGTTGAATAGTTGTTTTCAGCTAATTTTAATTGATCTTTTTTTAACACACGAGGGATTGGTTCCTAGACTTCCTTCGTTCATGCAGTTTTGTTAAGCCTTCTGTTGTGTAGTTTTTCAGTGTAACACTGTGTTTCTGACTGAAGGGCTTACTGGGTGGGAAAGAATGATTTATAGGTCTTTGCCTCCCCACGAGAAGATACCAGAAATCAGTTACTGAAATTCCTAGCACCCTCTGCTGGGTCTGCCTTATAAAAAATATTTCAAAGTCTGTATTGTAACCTTTTCATTTTGCTGAAAAGCAGAGCAAATTAGCTTTGCTTTAACTTTGGAGGGTTTTTTGATTTGGCCACAGAGCAATGCTTAATTCATATGCAGTAACACTAAAAATACTTCAGAGACTCAGTACTAGATGGTATAATTATATGTCCACCAGAGTCATTATTCCCAGGCCGATAATGAGCCTCCTGTTTCCACAGACCTTTTTCAAGGACATGGGTACTCGCAGTTGCTTATTTTTCCTTGTACACTTCCTCTTTGCTTGCTTGTGCTGCAGACTTGTACTCACAAAAGAGCATAGAAGATTTAGAAAACAAGTTAAGGCACAGAAAAAGGAAGGAGGAGAAGCAAGAAAATTCGTAAGATTCAAAACTGTTTCAGTTGAATATTCTGTCTAGTACTCATTTATCTGCATCTCACAAATCACCAGTGGAGCTTGCAGTAGTTGGAATATTTCTGTCAGCATAATTTAGAATTACTTTCTAAAAACCAATGAAGCAACAGCATTTGTGTCTGTGTTTCTCTTTGGTCAGAAAGGATTTTGCTTCACAGAATGTTAAGTCCCCAACACTTCCCACATACTGAATTAACAAGAAAAGATAACCTGCATCATTCAGGAAATTCTTCTTGAGGGATGCTCCTTTGTTTTTTGTTTGGTTTTGTTGTTGTTGTTTTTTCCCCCTAGGCAGTGAGGAGGTGACAAATTATCAGAAATGTGTTTCTGATGCACTGAAATCAGGAAGTTGATTATTTTGTGGGGTTTTTTTTGGTGGTTTTTTTTTGTTTTGTTTTGGTTTGGTTTTTTTTAATTATCAATGGATTTTCTGTTTCACAGTAGAATTTGGCAAAGTTACTTCGTCTTAGATAATTGCAGGGGATTAGCTTAGAAACCAGGTGAGTTTTAGACTCAAGGGGAGAAATGTTTATAAACTAATATTTTGTGAGCATATTTAAGAATTTGAAGCCTACTGATTTCAGTAGCATCCTGCAGGATGTGTTTTGTCTTATTGCTCTCAAAATTCTCTATCTTTAAAAGCACAAAATGTGTTTTAAAATGTCAGTAGTAGTATTTCGGAATAGTTATTGGTATTGCATGCACGTAGAATATCAGTACTTTGAGAACTACTGAGAGACTTATTTAAGGTAATGATTTTTCATTAATATACGTAAGTCTAATAAGTATGTATTTTAAAAATATAAGCATGTATGTTTCCTCAGTTATAGGTTGTAGCTATGTTGCTTATTTTAGGGAAGACTAACATAGAAAAAGGTTGGATTTGCCTATATGTTTTTGCTTTGTTTTCCATATGGTCATAATGGTTCTTTTTCCTAGGAAAATTATTTTGGAGAAGATGACATGTACACTGATTTTGAAGAAGTTATTTCAAGCCCTGTTTTATCACTGTCAACGTCTTCAAGCTCTGGGTGGACAGCTGTTGGAGTTGAGAATGACAAAAAAGAAAATGAAAGTTCAGTCAAGCCAGTTCACCCACTTACTTTACGCCCATGGGATATCACTGTGCTTGTGAATTTGTACAAAGTACATGGGCGACTACCAGTGGTAAGTACTTTAGAATAGTAAAAGAATTACCATCATGGGTTTGGTTGTTTTTTTTTCCCTCTAGTTTTATAATCCAGAGTTAAATTTAATTCCCTGGAACGTGAAGTTAGGATGGTGCCTACCGAAGTGTGTGTATGTTTTCTACTAAAACTGTGGTTATCTGAATCAATTTGAGGTATAATTTATTTTGCTTTTCTGGGAGGCAGAACTGGTTAATTTTTAACATGATTTTTATTCGGTAGACCTGATTGATTTGATATTTTTGATGGACCATTATGATTTATCTGCAAATTAGCAAGACTGCCTCCTAATGGTGCTTTCTGCTCTGTGCACCTGCATTCGGAGGCATCCCTGGGAGTAAGAACCCCGATAAAAAAGTTGGGTTTGCCCAAATGGGTTTGAATTGCTGGTTATGAAATTGTTGAAAGGCCTCTCAAGTTGCACATGCTTCTTTTGAAGTATCCACTTGGAGGAGAATTAGTATGATTCCTGCTCACGGGTTTGCTTCTCATCTTAAAACTTCAGCCATGTTGTGAGTTTTCAGTTTCTGCAAAAGATGTTTTTGATTTTTACTTTAGCATTGCAGTCCAGATGGTCCTGAGTGTCCTACAGCTTTCTTGGAAAGGTTGTGTTTTGAGATGAAGAAAGGATTTAGGGAAACAATGCTTCAACTTGTGCTATCTCCAGTGAATTTGTTTCTGAATGACAGCTATCAGGTAGTAAGTTGGTTTTACGTGTTTGAGTGTGTGTGTCTGTTGTGGAAGTTGACATGATGTTAAAATTGTATTTGTTTCTGTTTATGCACATATTAGTTTCATTAAAAGCAATGATACTTACTGTGCCTTACAGACCATATTGTTTTCAGTTGCTGTGTCCTGAAATACATTGCTGCTGATGGCCTATATGAAATTATTTTTATCTTACGCACATTACAGTGTTTGAAAACTGGAATACTGTGTATGGATGAAAATGTATGTCACCCTATTTTTGTTTTTCCTTTTATGTCAGTAAGCTAATGAAAGATTTGGTTCATGCTTGTTTAGTCTTTCCAAATTTGTGCCACAAGCACCAAATATCTGTAGTATAACCACTGACTGTAGACTAACAGATAAAGGAATCAGAAGGAAGCAATGAACTTTCCTGATGGCAAAAAGTTATATGACAGAGATTAGAAGCAATTTCTTCTTGTGAGGTGGGAGAGGGTGATCAGATATTGGAACAGGCTGCCCAGGGAAGTGGTGGAGTCACTGTCGATTGAGCGTTCACTAACCGTGTAGAGGAGGCCCTTAGTGACGTGATTTAGTGATGGACTTGACAGTGCTGGGGAACGGTTGGACTTGATGATTTTAAAAGTCTTTTCCAACCTGCTTGATTCTGTGATCTTAAGAAGTTCCACATTAGCCCTTATGTTTTGAGATGTTATTCTGTCGACCTCTGATTAATAAAGAGGAAATTCTCAATGAGAATGTAGAATCTATACATTTTGTTTTTCTGTTGCAACGCTGCAGTTGTCTTCAGCAGCAGTCTGAAGAAAGTGATGGCGTGAGGACACAGGAATTGCAGATGCATAGTCTCTATATGGGATTAACAGAGTTGGCTTTTGAGATAGCTGCAGAAATTGGATGTACTGACAGCAAGGTGGCAGACAAAATTCTATTTTCTTCATAGCTTTTGTCAAGAGCTAAGTATCTGGATTGTAGGGCTTGTTTTTCAACTAGATGAAGTTATCGGAAGGTGCATTGACACTGATGACAGTTACAGCTTGAACATAAAAACTTTTATATAAAGAAAAACTCTCTCTTCTGAATTTCCAGTTAACATTGGAACTGGATCTGCTGGATACAGATCTGCTGGAAGTTTTTTGTATTTTTTGTTTGTTTCTTGATGCTATGAGGGATCCAAGCATTTGAATAGCTGCCTATTTAAGAATACAGTTTGTTTTGTGCCCTGAATGAGACCCTTAAATGTTTTCAAAACTGTAACTTAATTATTGTATTGCAGTTAATATGTATAAGGAAGCAGGAATGAGGTTGCAGGCAAAACTTTTTTTTTATTATTATTATTTGATTTCCCAGTCATGACTCATTGCATGATTTTTCTTCAGTATTCTTGCAGTTTAGACTTAGTAATGCTGTGGTTATGTATCTTGCCTTAGGTTTTATATGCTCTGTCTGGTTGGACTTACTTTGATTCAGACAAATAAGACTTCTGCCTGGGAATTTCTTCTTGGTAGAAATAATAAAAATGCAGAGTAGCATGTTTTTGAAAATAACGTGAAGAAAGTTTGGATCAGTTACGTGTGTTACTATTACCTAGTGTTTGATTGGTATTAATTCTTTCCATTTAATGTTGGAAATACTAATATTTTGTGTTTTAATAAATTCATCCTTTACTCACAGTATGTATCTCAAAAATGCTGTTTGCTAGTTCCTGGTTCAATCTTGAAGGAAGAAGTTTACAGTAGTAATATATATAGAGAACAGGAATTGTTGCTCTGCCTAGTTGGGCAAGTATCATTGCCTTATGCTTCCCATTTATGTTCTGAAATAGCTTCTGAATTGAGACATAGGTCACTGGTGATATCAAAAGAGTGGTGTATTGTTTTTACTTAATGAAGCAACTCCAGAGGGTTTGGTTACAGTGAAAACCAAATCAGGCAAGATAACAAATTGGAAACACTGAATGAAAGAGAAGTTTAGCTGTTTATTTGCTGGCTTTAATCTACAGCTTAGCTCCGTGCAATCACAGACTTCTGGTGTTTGTCTGTGCTTGTGTATGTATCTTTTCATTTATTTCTCTGGGTGTTGGAGTAATATTCTTTTGAAAAGTATTACGATAATTTTCTTTTTATTTTTATATAATGTGTAAACTTTCTGATAGTAGCAGACTTTCATAAGTCATGGGGTTTAAGCTTTTGATCACTTCCATTGTTAAGCGTGTTTTTCAATTCATTCGTTATATTCTATTGCTGTAATATTTAACAGATGGTGTCTAGAGGTCACTGTGGTTTTCACTAAGGTTGTTGATGATGGTTGCTAAAAATTAAAACAAACTTAGGTTAGGTAAACTTCTCTTGCAACAAATGCTAAGATTTGCATGGATGTTGTTGTGTGGGTAATGCTGAGAAGTCTTGAGGCTGTCCAGCTGTACAGGAGTCAACAGGATTTAAGAGGTGAATGTGAATGTGTAATCAGCTATCTCTGGTTACACAGTTTTTGCACTTTGTATTAATGTATTCTTTGTAAATACTAACTTAAACTTACTTGTCCTTAACAGCGACCTGCAGTGGATGAAGTTCTTCGAGAGGGCCATATCAGCCTGTCAGGTCTGCAGTTGCGTGCTCATGCGATGTTTTCAGCGGAAGGTCTGCCTCTTGGAAGTGATACTTTAGAATATGCATGGCTTATAGATGTACAGGCTGGAAGTCTTACAGCCAAAGTTACAGCACCACAGGTACCACTAGAAGCTGTTCAATTCAACATATTACCTTTCTTCTTTCTTGTAAAACTGGGATAGCACTGATTTTTGGAAAGTAGGTGATCTCAGCTGAATTTGGATGCGTCTCTGCCTTAAGTAGCCTTAATTTTATACTTTGAAAATGTAATAATTTCTATAAATGAGTAGAAGATGGCAAAAGATCTTAATCTGATATTCATTGTCAATTTAGGTGTAACAGTGGCTAGTGTTATATAAGGATTTGAAAGGGTGATTTAACAGATCAAACCAGTACTGAACAGTGTTGTCACTACATGTCGACACAGGTGTGCTGCATCTGTGTATGTTAATGTACTGTACTACCGATTAGAAAGGCAACCACAGTATCTACAGGCATTTTTAAGCAGGTTTAATCTGTAAATAGAGAAGGTGTTTTGAGATGCCTTCAGCCATAAACTAGGTAACCTGGTAAAGAGGAGAAAGGAAAATCCATTCAGAAGTTTGAGATGACTTAGTTGTCTGTGACATTCTCTGAGGTTACTTTTATCTTGTAATGCTGACTTCTGGAGATGCAGGTGTGTTACCCCTGCTGGGTAACTCTCTGGGAAGGACAAATGAAGTATTCAGTTTTGATTGCAATCTGAAAGGCAATTTGATATCCCTCAGCTGTAAGGTTCTTGGTTATATGTAGGCATTTGCATGAAGGGATGCTGCCAGCAATAAGGATATCAAGTTGAGCATATGGTGAGAATTTACTTTGCAAATAAAGTTCTGCCTTTTCATAGAAAGCTATGGACAAAGCACATTTTAAAGAAGGAGTTAAATGAGATAATTCATGGGAGTATAGTATGGGAGTGTCTCAGGAGAGTAGGTGGTAGCTCAGTCATGCTGCTCATTGGAGAAATTCAGTTGTTTGCTTCCACAGTACTGGATTTTCTTAAGTCAGTCTTAGCACTAGCTTCTTTTAGTTTTGCCTTTTATATTACTTTTGCTTTTCTAGATGTAATAAAGTACACAATAGGCAGATTAGTTTGATCTTTAAAAAAATGTTGCTTTGTCAGTGTATTCTGAGACATGAGAAAAGTACACAACTTCTGTTTAGTAGTTACTGTTTGGTTTATTTGTTCTACACATCTTCCACATCATCATATTTCTCTAAAAACTGAAGTTATTTTCTAGGATTAAACATGTATTTCATTAGGAGGCATCTGCAGCAAATAAAACCAAAGAAAGGCATACAAGTAGTTTCAATACATCTAAAGAATAGACTCCAGATACATTTTTATGCTACATATAAAGACTTTTGTGGCAGTATTTCCCAAAATGCTACCACTGATTTAAATAAGCTATAGTATTTATTCCATTGCTCTATGCTTCAAAATTAAACCTACTTGATTCAAAGTACTCTAAGGTTAGAGAACATTTTTAAATGCTTAATGCAACTTAAAGCTTTTCTTCCGCTACAGAGCCATTCTCAGTTGTATGCTTCATATAGGATTTTTGTTTCATTTTTTTGTTGCTAGCACTGCTGTGGAGCAGAACTTGAATTTGCTGTTTCAGGGTCATTGGCTTTTTTTCCCTCCAATGCTGTGATGTATTGCAAAACTCTGTGAAGGGACAACACCAAAGGGAGCAGGAGAGGTTTTGTGCTCTCAGTCACAGCTACATTAAATTCCATTTAAATTACTGCTGATTTTAAGTGCCCTTTCCTTTGGCTAGCCAAAGAAAACTCATTTCCCTCTCCTCATAGAGGCAGACAGTCATGAATCATTTCCTTTATGAATGAGCTAACTATATAAAAGACTTAAATCAACAGTAGCCTAATGACTAGGTCTAGAGAGGTTCAGCAGGGTTCTTTTAGCCAGTTTCCTCCTGTGCTCTCTAAATGTAACTTTGTCAAGGAAGTCTGGCATTTAACTTATGATATAGAATATTTCCAAGTATTTTTTAAGGTAAATTAAGGGGAGCTCTGTCTTTACAATGAAGTTCTTAGTTGACGGTAATAGCAAAAGCTTTCTTGTTATTTTAGGAAATAATTTAGGAAATTGTTTTATGTCGCAGTGTTTTCCATGAAAAATTACAGACTTGCATGTTGTGGCCCAGACACAAATAAAAATCAGTCTTGAGTAGCAGGAAATAGACGGTGTGTAGGCAAGGCAGTGCAGCTAGAATGTTATGGTGGAGTCTATTCTTTGTTTTTATTCCTGCTCCCAACATTTGGTAATGTTTATTGAGTCCTCTGTGGAATACTGAAAGTTCATTTTGTGTACTTACTATTGGACAATGTATTGTTATTTGCTTACAGCTTACGTGTCTCCTGGAATGGGGGCAGACCTTTGTCTTTCATGTGGTGTGCCGGGAGTTTGAACTGGAAAGGCCAAAATCTATAATAATGTGCCAGCATGGAATTGATCGCCGGTTTTGTGACTCTAAGGTAACCTTTCACCTGTCTCAATTGCTTGCTCTATTTGCACAGGTTCATAGAATAGTGGAATGATTTGGACTGGAGGGGACCTTATATATCATCTAATTCTAACCTCTCTGCCATGAGCAGAGACACCTTCCATTAGACCAGGTTGCTCAAAGCCCTATCCCACTTGGCCTTGGATACTGCCAGGGATGGGGCAGCCGCAGCTTCTCTGGACAACCTGTGCCAGTGCCTCACCACCCTCACAGTTAGGACTTTCTTCTTAATAGCTTATCTCTTTTAGTTTAAAGCCATTCCTCCTTGTCCTGTCACTACATGCCCTTGTAAAAAGTCCTTCTCCAGGTTTCTTGTAGCCCATCATCAAGTTCTGGAAGCTGCTCTAAGGTCTTCCCTAGACTTCATTTTCTCTAGACTGAGCAACCCCAACTCTCTCAGCCTGTCATTGTAGCAGAGGTGCTCCAGCCCTCAGAATGTCTTTGTGGCCTCCTCTGAACTTGCTCCAGCAGGTTCATGTCCCTCTTGTGTGGGGACCACACAGCTGCATGCAGTACTCCAGGTGGGGTCTCACCAGGTGTTGTGTGAAAGGGGGGAAGATTTTCTTGACCACTAGTGTTTGATCTGTCAGTGCTCTGGGACAGCAGAGACCCTTGTGCCTCACCAGTTGTAAGTGTCCCATTATAGAGACTCTTCCCTGACCAGTCCTGCTGGATTGGAGGGCAATTCTACTGATGTGTTCAGGGAAAGTTGCCAGCAGCATCAGGGGTACCCCTCAGTGGGTCTGCTCACTTCATTTGAGTATGTTACCCACTGCAGGTGACTGCTAGTGCCCATGAAGGACTGATGCTAACACTTTACAGAATAACACTCTTAATACAAAATTGTGACAAATTAAGGTTTGTGATTGCCGGTGATAGGGAGTCTCTTCAAAAATAAGGTTGAAGCAATACACAGCCAGACTATAATCATTAAGAGCAGCTGGAGTGAGGTAGTTATTTTGTGCACATAAAAGATAAAGTTCTTACCCGATAGGTGTCCCTATGAATGAGAAGACAGGTTCAGCTTGTTGACTGATCCCAGAAGTTGTGATGGAGTCTGCCCTATCTCCCCACCTCTGTTATTCACTTTTATACTTCTCTTTCCTCTCAGGTGGAGCTTCAGTGACTCCAGTCACATATTCTTTTATTACTGATTGGTGTAAAATTCTCTCACTTCTCATTTAAAGAGAGAGACGATGAAAAAATATAAAGCGCATGCTTGGTGAAGGGTGGTGGTACCTTGGAGGTGGGAACTTTGGGATGGAGTTGTGCATTAATATGATAATGAGATTATAATGAGCAAGGTTCACCTAAGAAAAGTGATTTTGCCACAGCTGTTGGCTCAGCAATGGACATCTTCTCCTTCCCATTTGTTAGCTGCTGTGTAGTTTATCAGCTGCATGGTACTGTCAAGTTCCCAGTCCTGCAGGGAGTACAACAAAGCCTGGCTGCAGTGTCTCATCTCCACTCCACCCTCCATTGCTTCTCTAGGATAGCAGATTGTGTTGCCCAGAGAGACACAGTGGAGTAGATTCCATGCATATCAACCATCTTGGAAGTGACAACTGTATTTTACAACTCCTGTTAGACCCCAGTTTTTTCTAATTTTCACCCAACAGTGATTTTCCCCACACCAGTGAGGTCTAGAGAAGAATCCCTCCCTCAACCTCCTGGATGCAGCCCACGACATGTTGGTTTCTGGGTTGCACATGCACATTGCTGGGTCATGCTGAGCTTCTCATGGACCAACACACCCAAGTCTTTCTTTTCAGGGCTGCTGTCAATCCGGTCTCAGCCCAGTCTGTATTTGTGCTTAAAAACTGTTCTTTGGAACAGTTTAGAAATCCAGCCTTAAGGTTCTAAAGAAACATGGAGTATATAATCAGATTGGATATTCTCTTTGTTAAATTTTAGCTAATCATGTTTTAGAAAGAAAAGGAGATGCACAGTGGTTTTGTGCTCTATGATTTACTTTGAGAAAAGGTATTCACAGAAGTCATGCCTAGTGTTTTGCCTCTGCAACAGTTAAGAGCCAAAGGGCATACTCCGGTGTTCTTTAAGAGGAAAAGGTCATACTTCCCCTTGTGCTCTTAGCACACTTCTGTGGTAATTTTTCAACCCATATTCTCTGTTGATGAAAACTTTCTTTGGTGGGAGACTTAGGCTGACAGCTTATAGTTCCATACACTATCTTTTTGTCTTTCTTTTTCCTTCAGATGAACTGTGTTCCTGGGCCATGCCCAACATCTGATGACTTAAAGTACACTATGACACGCTTAGCCATGGATGGAGCAGATCTGTATGTGGTAGAACATGGCTGTGCCACCAATATAAAGGTAAAAAATAATTTATCTTAACATCAATTAAAATATTTCTTTAATTTTTTAATAGCATAGTTATCTAAATTTATTGCTTGCTTACATGCAATGGACTAAAATCTGCTGAAACTTCAGGTGATAAAAGGTTGGCTTGGACTGGGCCAGGAGCTTTTGCTTGGTAATTCCATTAATGGTTTTAGAAAATGGTAAGGAGGGTTGGATGCCTGCCAAAATAAGAGCAGAAGCTGCAGGACTGGTGTAACAAATGTGAGAAGACACTAGGGAGTATAAGTGTCAGTGTCTGTACTTGAGAGCTGTGCTGTGAGTTAGTAATGCAGCAACTGGAAATGATTGATAGGGATTTTGTACAAGTTGATGCTTGGTAACTCCTAACCATCTTACGTGATACAGCTGTTTGAGTAAAGATAAATCTTTAGTAGAGATGGGAGAAGTATTAGGGGCACTGCCTGACTGAATCTAGAATACTGCATTGTATATCCTCTGTTCAAAACAGAATAAGCAGAGAGGAGCTGATATTCTGTCTGATATCCTATCGTACAAAAGAAAATTGGAATAATTTACTCAATGCAGGAAAATATAAGTTGACACAATTGAGTTGTGGTAACAGCAGAAAAAAGTGCTATGGTGGTGCAAGAGACTAGTAGTTGTGCTGTCCATTAGTAAGTTTGATTGTTTAAACCATGACAACTATATAAACCATATAAACTCAAGATATCTTGATTTTGAAAGTTTCCAATTTCTTGGTTTTTAGATGACAGTGAAGAGTTTAATTTTTTTTAAGCATTCATTACAACACCTGTCCAAAGTTGAGCTTTCTGTTTTGATCCCTTTACAAAAGGAGACCCCTAAATAGAGATTTTTGTAAGTTAAAACTGGCTGAAGCTGATTTTTAAGCTTGCTGCCTTTTGTGTGTGTGTTTATGCTTGCATATAAACCTGGTTCTCTGGTGATTTTGTTTGAGAGAACAGTTTACTGAGACCTTCCTGGAATGTAGGAGGTGGTGTGTTAACTGGTTTGAGGCTATCCTTTCTCTGTTTCACTCGTGGCTGATCAGAGTTCATGTTTTAAATCACATTTTCAGATGGGTGCTGTACGTATTGCAAACTGCAACCTCCACAACCAGTCTGTTGGAGCAGGTGTAAGTGCTGCTGTTCAAGATTTTCAACTGAGACAATATGTTGAGCAGGTGAACAATTGCAGAACTGGTCTTCAGCCGATATTAAGAAGGGCATACTGGCTGGAAGCCGGCTCTGTCAACTTGGGGCTCCTCACTGCTGACATCGCTTTGGCTGCAGATCATCCTACTAAACATGAAGTGCAGAGACATTTCTTAGAAACACATGATAACCGAACTAAGAGGTAAGAGAAGATGATCAGGGAGAGGTGGGAATCAAATTTGTCTTTTGTTCTGAGGCTGCACTGAAAAAAGGCTTAAAGAGTCCTAAGCAATCTGATGAGGAGCTGTGAACAAGATGCCTGGTGTGACTATGATTTGTGTGTCTCCCCAAGGAGCAGTTGCCTCTGGCATAAGTAACATTACACCAGTTTGGAGTGTGTTTGCAGTGCTTGCCTCTGTGGAGGGAAAGCATGTGTTATGGCAGGTGGACATAATCTCTGCCTGAGTATGGTTGCCTGAGAACTCCATATACATTTGTAAATTGCTCCTTTGTGAAGCTGATGCTTCATTTTGTGTCTGACATCTGTCAGATGTCAGATCAATCTTACTCATTTCATGCTAGGTGAAATAGGAGTTCACGTAGAAGAGAGGGATATCTTTTAATCTTGTCACTGAATTTAAGCATTCTAAGGGTGGCATGGTCATGTTTTTGTTTTCTGTTCTTCTGCATTTGTACAGATTGTGGTTTTTGTGGCCCGATGATAATTTGAGGAACAAGAGAAGCAAGAACAAGTGTGGCTGTCTTGGTGGTTGTCGATTCTTTGGTGGCACATTAACAGGACTAGATTTTTTCAAACTTGAGGAACTGACACCTTCAAGCAGCTCTGCTTTCTCAAGTACAAGTGCAGAATCTGATATGTTTTATGGACAGTCTTTATTGCAGCCAGGAGAATGGATAATTATGAAGGAGATTCCTAAAATTTTAGATGGTAAGAATGCATCGTACTGTAATTTTACTTGATTTTGCCTAGATGCTATTTTCTTAACTGAACATTAGTGTTTACTGTCTTTCCAATTCTGGTTAATGAGTAGTACTTGTGCTCTTGTGCAAGAGCTCATGTAGTGGCATGAGCCTTTTTGAGAGCAGTCACTTTCACAGATGGAACTTTTGTATTAATGTGTGGCTGCTTTCTGAGTAAGAAGATTTTAACTTGCATCTGTTCTACCTATACAGAAAGCAGTCTACCAAGACAATACGGTGTTTTGCTGATATTTTTTTATTCAGTTTTGTTAGTACAACGTGTTAGAATGTGTATGCATTTCAAAACTAGGGCTTTTATATAACACAGATTTTTATTTCAGTGGGCAGGGAAGAGATCATTGCAGTTGTGTTGCCAGATGTTCAATTTTTCTGTTTCTGATCCTAGGTAAAGCAAATGGTGTAAAAAGAAAAGATTGGGATTACAGATCGATGGGTATAGAAACAGAAAGAAAAGTACAACATCTGAGCTTACAAGTACCACTGCGCTCCCATAGCTCCTCATCGTCTTCAGAGGAAACAAGCAGTTCTAGTGCTGCACTCCCCTTGCTTGCAGGTGAGAGGGACAGCCCATCATCAACTACTGACGATCATTTGGGACAGAAGGAGTTCTTGTCTGGTGCAAAAAGGGAAGATGGTCATGGAAGGTTAGTACTCTTTGTCTAGTTGGAAGTATAATTTGACTCTTGAACATGTTATGACAGAAAAAAACCCTACATTCAGCAATTTATAAAGTGTTGGTTGTTTTCTAATGGTACTACTGAAATGCATTTCCTAGTTTGAATACAAATATAAGTCCCTAATGGGGCTGGTTACCTGATCTGGGTAGAAAACTCAGTATGTGAGACAACAGTACTTGCCATTAATGTTAATTTTTACTTCCTTTATGTGTAGAAAAGTGGACTAACAAATGGCAGAATTTAGTCTGTAATCAACATTAAGGAAATACTTGCCCATTAATAGAAAGTCGTGGAATCACTGAAGTGTTTGATGGCTGCTATAATGCAAACAAGTGAATCATTAATAAGAAAATAAGCAAATGAACCTTTAATTTTGTTTTCAGTGTTGGTGTTGAGGGTGCCGGGGGCAGCCCTGCATCCCCTGGCACCCAGGAAAAGCCTGTGGGTCAGTCTCCCCTGAGATCTCCACTCAAGCGGCAAGCGTCTGTGTGCTCCACACGTCTTGGGAGCACCAAAAGCCTTACAGCAGCCTTCTATGGAGACAAGCAGCCTGTTCCAGTTGGTGTGCAGTTCAGCAGCGATGTGTCTCGCAGTGATGAGAATGTCTTGGACTCCCCAAAGCAAAGGAGGAGCTTTGGTTCTTTTCCGTATACTCCATCAGCAGATTCAAATTCATTTCATCAGTATCGCTCGATGGATTCCAGTATGTCAATGGCTGATAGTGAAGCTTATTTTTCTGCAGCAGAAGAGTTTGAGCCAATAAGTAGTGATGAAGGTCCAGGTACCTATCCAGGGAGGAAGAAGAGAAAAAAGCAAGCTCAGAAGATTGAATATAGTAGAGGGTCTATTTATCACAGTGTGGAAGGGCCCTTAACAAGCACAGTCCATGGAGAAATTAGTCACGATGTTAAAACATTGCCAATTAAGACTCATCCTTCACAGACTTCATTTGTTTCGGCTCTGGGAGGAGAAGATGAGCATGTTGAGAATATATACGTCATGGAATCTGAGAAGACGGTGGAGCGTGAGCAAATAACTTCCCAGCAGCCTGTAATGGCGTGTTACCAAAATTACCTTACACAGTATCAGGTGATCAACTGGTCAGTAAAGCATCCGACCAACAAAAGGACTTCAAAATCCTCCTTACATCGCCCTTTAGACCTTGACACACCAACAAGTGAAGAAAGTTCGTCCTCTTTTGAGCAACTTTCTGTCCCAACTTTTAAGGTATGGAAGGTGGAGGAAAAAGGAGTAGAGAAAGGGATAAGAATTTGAAAACATTTAAAACTGCTTAGCACACCAGATGTGTAAATAAAGCTATGAGAAGTTTGGAACTTCTTTGCTTTTAGTTAAGGAATAACTTGGATTTCTAACTTGGTATCATGGGGCTATACGGCTGGGAAGTTGTGGAACAGAAAAGATGGAGTTAGAATTCTGTGGATATGTTTCTGAATTATCATGATTACACTTAAAAATACTGCCTGTTGTGATATACAGCTGAAGGATTATTTATGTGAGTTTTGTTTAAAATGTGTGTTACCCACAACCTCAGTAGCAGTACACTTAATGCCAGCAAGTATAATCTAGGCAGTAAATGCTTTATTTCAAATAGTGTGGGGTGTCCCTGCTTATGGCAGGGGGGTTGGAACTAGATTATCTTAAGGTCCTTTCCAACCCTAGCTATGATTCTATAAAATTGAAGCTCAAATTAAAACCAAAAAATTTTGTAAATGCTTTTCATTTTTTGTTTTCCTCATGTAATGTGAGCATACGTGCTTAAGGAAGCTGAAATGAAATACATGCAAAATGATGGAAATAATATAATCCATGAAATATGTACACATGAAATATATATAATATGTGAAAAAATATAAAATACATGAAAAATTCTATAACGCATGAAAAATAATGGAAATTATATTAAAATAGGTGTCTAAGCTCTGGACTTTATCTGTTACTACTTTGCAGCAAAAGCTTTGATTTTATGCAACTCTTTCATAAATTAGTATTTGAAGTTGTTTGGGTTTTTTTAAAGCCATTTGTTACTATCTATGTAAAAACTTCGTAACCACCTCACTCAGAACATTCAAAAGAATGAACCCAGGGATTTCTGTATGCAGCGTTGTAGCATCTGCCTATGAGAGAGTCTGTTTAGAAACCAAAATGTAAGGATTATCTTTATTCGAAGATTCCTTAGGGTTTTTTTTTTATTTTCTTTGCACTTCTAGATTGTTAAACAGGGTCTCACAGCCAGTTCATTACTGGACAGAGGTATGCAGCTTACAGGCTCGACATCCAAGTAAGTTGAATACTGTATAATATTATTAGTGTATTTAAGAGTGGGATTTTTCTGATACTCGTGGTAAATAATGTGGCTCTTGTTAGCCCTTCCAAAATTTGATCTGTGGCAGTAGTTTTCTATACAGATCTAACTTAGAGCAGTAGTCTATTATGAAATGTTTGGGTTTAGTCAGAAAAAAATTACACCGAGAAAGCATTAAATGATTTCACTTGTACCATGTTCAAGATTATGATTTGCAACTTAAATTAACCTGGGAGATGCTTATGGCAAGTGTCCATTGCACTGGCAGAAGCTGAACTTGAGTCTTCCCTGGGATTATATTTGTGTGCTTCCTAAGCATTGTGGTAGAAGAAACCTGCCATTATATGCATTTTAATGAAAACTAAAATGATGCCAGGACTCTTCTGTATTTCTTTTACAAACCTGGACTATTAACATGTATTTGACTTGTTTAGTACACCGTATACTCCTTTGGAAAAGAAGTCAGCAGAAAATACAGATGATGAAACAATAACGGAAGAATGGACTTTGGATCACCCTGTCTTCCAGACACGGACAACAGCAATAGTAGAAGTAAAAGGAACTGTAGATGTAGTTCTGACTCCTCTTGTAGCTGAGGCACTGGATAGGTAATTAATTTTACTTTTACTACTGCAGTGTTAATAACGCTAAAAATCATCCAAAATCAAAGCTGGTTTGTTCAGCAGAGGTTTAGGTAAAAGGATTGAATGATGTACAGTAGGGCTTATGAATGTAGTTCTGTGTTTCCGATGAAGCTAAATAACGTTATGCTGACCTGTGAAGTGCCCTTCATGGCTGTCAGTGCTTACTTTTTTCTCTGTAGTGTTAATTTAAACATTATTGATGATTCCATCATGTGAAACTGTATCTTTAAATGGTCTGTTGTGGGCTTGTTTTCTCTCTTAGGTATATAGAAGCAATGGTGCATTGTGCTAGCACTCGACACCCAGCAGCAATTGTTGATGATCTGCACTACAAAGTTCTTCGAGATGCTGTGCAGAACAGCAAGACAAGCTTCTCAGAAAATGTAAGTACGGGAACAAGAAAAATGCACAAACATTTGCAGGAATATTGTTTTCTATATTTTAAATAAAGAAAGCTTTAATTGAATTCAGTGATTTGAGATGTAGGGAAATGCTATATTAATTTGGAGTACATATTTATTTTATTTTTTTTTTTTGCCTACTGTATGTGCATTTTGGTCATACATTCTGTTCTTAGAAATTACTACAACTGCTGTTTCTTATGTGTTATATTCATATCAGCAGTACATAATTTCTTATTTTACAGTAGCTGGGGAGGTAGTTTGAACTTTATCTCATACAAAGTTGTGAAAGTGCATGTGTTTTTGCTGCAGTTTATCTGATAGCTTAGAAAATTAATTTAGCCTGAAAATAATTGTATGGTAGCATCTACAGCATTAAGAATTCTAAGTTAATGACCATATCCATATTTTATGATTTATTAGACTTCACAATTATTTAGGTAATTATTTACTTCATAATAAGTTGTTCTATATAATTTATATATGTAGGACTTAAAATTTCAGCTGAAATCTGATCGTTAGAAAGGTTATTGCAGAATGGCATCACTACCCTTATAGATCTAGACCTCTATCATATCTGTTAAGTGCTACAGTCCTTTTTCTGGAAATCATGGTATTGTGCTTTAAATGATGTTGGAATCTCTTGCTGTTTCAGTACCAATAAACTATCCTGTTACTCTTTAGCTTAGGACCTCTGAGTTTCAGTGAGAATAAATGAGGTTGGTTTGTTGTTTTGTTTTGTTTTTTTCCTCTGCAAGTTATCTTCAAAGCAGGATGTTAGAGGAACAAAAACAGATACTACCACTACAGGAACAACAAACCAGGGACCAGCACAGACTAATCTCTCACTTAAGCAAGATAATGTGACAATTAAAGGTCTTCAGGCCAATGTTACTGTACCAAAGGTAACAAGTTTTTGTTTATGTATTAGTAGACATGTGCCTCCCAAATCACCCTTATTTTGCATTATTAGTTCCCCAAAAGCTTAAGTGAAGCAATGTATTTGTGCTAGAGAGCTAATGTTTTGAAAAGGATAGGATGTTTTGGGGCTGCTCGATTTTATTATGGTAGGTGTGCAAGTTAAGTACAGACTGCTATAGGGGTGACTGACTGCCATGTCTTTAAATTGTGTTTTTACATTTTCTAGGTGGGATGGGTTTGCCTTTTATTTTTTTATTTTATTGAGAAGTATAAGACAAGATTGTACCAGAAATTAGTGATGTATGCTTAATTTAACATATTTTTCTAAATTACTCTTTGGGGGAATGTTGCATATAGGTGAACCTGTGTTTACTACAAGCGTCTGTTGATGAATCCCCAGGAGTTTCTTCTAGCAAAACTGTGACTCATGTTTCGTTGGTAGCTTTGTGTTTTGATAGAATTGCTACACAAGTTCGTATGAATAGGTAAGAATACTACATGTTACTGTTTGTGGCTCAGTCTTCTTAAGTTCGAAGACTTACAGCGATGCCAGATCTTTTCAGTTTGGAAGAGTATTTGAAACAATTGTCATGTCTTATTCAAGCAATAAAACGTGTCATCTTTGTTTTATAAATCAGCATCTAACTAGTTCCTTTAAGAAGTGGAGAAACCCTTCCGGAATAATTTAGTTCTTTAGAAACTTTATTTCTAACGCTGTTTTCACCTAATCTTATGCAGGATAAAAGTTTTTCCAATATTTTTCCACTGTAGCATATGTATCTTCTGTTTTACAAGGTATTCTTTTTAACACTGCTGGGCCAATGTCACTTAAAATTTTAAACACAAATAATCAAATGAAATATGTCTGTCTGAGGTTCGCTTCATTGTTGTGGTTGGTTTTCTCCCCTGTATTCAAAGGGGTATAGTTGAGGAGACTTCAAGCAGTGCAGAAGCTGGGAGGAATTCTGTTGCATTTGATCGTTACATCCAAACCAGTAAAATGCAGCCTCAGTCTTCTGGCTCACTGAGATCCAATGCTGGAGCAGAAAAAGGAAAAGAAATTGCTGCAAAATTGAACATCCATCGTGTTCATGGGCAACTTAGAGGCCTTGATACAACAGGTAAACCTTTTTTTGTTTAAATTGTGGAAATATCATTTTCCTAGGAGCAAGTGCTTATAGTTGACTTTGGTCTTGTTTGGTTGTGGAGTTTTCTATCAACTCAGATATAAAGGCACTTGAATGTGGAGATTTTACATATATTCTGAGAAGTGTGGGATGTTTGTTCTAAATTATTTTCTGCTGTTCTGCTAAAGTGCTAGATTTAAACGTAGGCAGAGTGAAAACCTATCAAGAATAACTTCTAAGCAGTTGGTGTGTGCATTGTAAATATTAACATGCACTGGTAAATTTCAGTCCTGGGTTCCCTTCCTCCCAGTTAATCTCTCTTCAGCTACCATTTTTTGTCACGTGATGCTAGGAATGAATTACACTTCTTTGCTTTCTTACTACTTGCTAACAGTCTCAAGACAGGTGTAATGTGCTTGTTGTACTGATAATTTCAGCATGACAAGCTGTAGTTTTTTTACTAATTATGGCTATAAAACTAAAATAAGACCTAGCCAATTGTCTTCCTTCTTGTTTATGTTAAGGAAATTCCTTCAAGAGGCTATGAATTAAAGTCAGCTGCTGTAACTCCTGATCCTGTATAAGCGAACTTGGAAAAGATGGCCAAAAGTAGAGGCAGTTCTTATTAAAACAAATGCCATTTTCATGGAATATGTACCAGTTACTGCCCTGTTTTACTCTGGCATGTAAAGATTAGGAATGTTTAGGACATGAGGAGGTCTTCTATGAAGCAAGTGTTATTAACACACAAGATACCAATAAACAAAACAACAAACAAAACAACCCCACCACCGTGCAAAGATGTGAGCAGATGAAATGGGAGGAAAACAAAAGTGATAAGAGAACATGAAAATGGTTAACTCAGTTTTTTACTGGGTTATAGGTAGAATCTTAGTGGCAGTGTCTTATGTTAGATATGCTGCAGACATTCAAGAAGGCTAAGTAATTTTTTAATTCTGACCAAGAAAACTCCTCATCTTCTATTTAAATTGTTTGAGAATTTGTTTCTAGGGTTCTTAGCATTTCACACTGTAGTGGTTTAAACCCAGCCACGCAGCTCGTTCAGTCACTCAACCCTCCCTTTCTTGCCCTCCCCTGCTTCCAGAGGGATGGGGAGGAGAATCAAAAGAATGCAACTCCCACAGGTTGAGATAAGAACAGTTTAGTAACTAAGGTATAACACAAATCACTGCTGCTACCACCAATAATAATAATGATAAAGGAAATAACAAGGGAAAAGAATACAGCATCTCACCAACCACCGACAGGTAACTCATGACACCCCAACCCAACTCAGCACCAACCATAAAACCTTCTCCAACTCCCAGAGCACTCGCCCTTCTGGATAACATCCAGTTACATCCTGGGCATGATGTGCTATGGTATGGAATGCCTCTTTGGTCAGTTTGGGTCAGGTGTCCTATCCCTGCTTCCTCCTGGCCTCCCCTCCTCCCTGGCAGAGCATGAGGCTCACAAAGTCCTTGGTCAGAGTAAACCATTCGAGCAGTAACTAAAAACATTCCTGTTAATCAGGTTTGTTCCCAAGTTGAGTCAAAACACAGCTGCACCAGCTACTAAGAAGGAGAAAAAGTGACTGCTATTGCTGAACCCAGGACACACACATACTTCAAAAGTGATTGCAGTTATAAGTTGGGGTCAGAGAGTGAGGACTGGAAGTGATATAAATTGATTCAGTGTAGTTGTTTTCCTCAGACATTTGACGTTTAGCTCTCTGTGAGTTGATAAGTGATTTTAAATTATTTTAAAAGTTTATTCAGAAATGTCCCTAGAAGAAAGGATTTCTATTTAAGTTACGTCCTAACATCAAAGAAATCAAGGTAGCATAGCACACTCTTGGATCTTAGACATTGAAGAAGAGAATAAATTTAAAACTGCTTGAGTCTGTATCATCTTAGGAATCAGTGAGACCTAGTGCTTTACATCCGTCCAACACAGACATAGCCATTCTTCCAACCAAGAAGCAGTCTTTGAATTAAAATTAGAACATAATTTCTAGATATCCTTCAAGTATGCTATAGTAAATACCAAATGTGTTTCTACTAAAACATTGTCCAGGAGCAGTGTCAGCATTGCTGCCATTTTTTGCTATAAACCTTAGGTATTTAGTAGTAATATTTTAGGTTGGGGTTTTTTTGGTAGTTTCGGGCCAATTACTAGTTACAGATAAAAATCTGAAGATCTTATTTATACACATGTCTTTGAAATCATTACTCTAGAAAAAGACAAAGAAAACAGATGGGTTAGTATTGGGTATGTCTCGAAGCTTTAAGTTGGTGTTATTTGGTCCTTGGTTTTTCTGAACTTAAAATTTTCTCTGCCTGTATTAATATACCAGGAGCAAGGTGGGTCTTTCTCTTCCTATGCTTTTTTTTTCTGCCCATGTTTCAGTTTTAATTTTTTTCTTTCTTTCCTTTTTTCCTCCTTCCCTTTTTCAGTATTGAGGAATACTAAAGGGACAATACTCCCAAAACATTGTAAACTTCACAGAGGTATTTGAAGATGTAAAGTATTTTTCATTTTCTAACAAAGTGATAAATGTGTTTGTTGTCACAGATATTGGAACTTGTGCAATAACAGCAATTCCTTTTGGGAAATCAAAAGTTCTTTTTACTTTGGAAGAACTGGATGAGTTTGCTTTTGTGGATGAAACAGATCAACAAGCTGTTCCAGATGTAACTCGAATTGGGCCTAGTCAAGAGAAGTGGGGTTGGATAATGTTTGAGTGTGGAATTGAAAATTTAACTATAAAAGGTAATGCTTATGTAGGCTTTATATTATTTTTTCATGAAACTAACAATTCCGTTGCTAACTCTTTTAGATTAGCAATTTGATTAGAAATTGCTGAATGAGGGTAACACTAAACAGTACACATCTATTGTAAATATCACATAGTAGATTGTACAGTAAAGGACCATTTTTAGTCATCAAACCTACTATAATAATGAATGAAATCATTTCATGTAAACTGGTGTCATCTGTTTCTGAACTGAAAGCGAGGGCAGTGAAATGAAAGTGAAGGTAGAACGTGATACTTTCACTGATCACTTAAATCATGAACTTCCAATCATACCCACAGTAAGGGTCTGCATTTAGGTGCTTTGGAAGGGGAAAGCTAGCTTCAAAAAGAAAGAAAAAGAAAACAATATATATGTATTTTCTGTCATCCAAGATACTCTTTTCATGAATAGTGTTTAAAAATACTCTTCATGTGTGTACTCTTCACCTACTTTGAACAAGCTATGAAAAGCTCTACAGTTAGATGATTGTCTAAAAATTGTAGTGATAAATTGTTATGTAGGATGGTAATGCATCTTGCTTAATCAAAATCATGTATATTTCTCCTCTTCAGTGCAGATATTTTCCATGGGACATAACTTATAGATGTTTATGTGCAGCAAACGCTTACAGTCTTAATATGGGTGCTTTTACAGGAGGAAGACAGTCTGGAGCAGTATTTTATAATGCATTTGGAGTCATGGGTAAATCAAGAGATACAGAAAGAGGTGGATTGCTTGCATCAAATAACTCTTCAGATTCTCCAACTGGTAGTGGTTATAATACTGATGTGTCTGATGACAACCTTCCTTGTGATAGAATAAGTCCCTCTTCAGATATTAATGGAAATTCAGTTTCAGATGAGCAGGTATGTACCTACTGTGTAGAAATGATTGTGTGTGTGTGTGTGTTTTTTTGGGGGGGGGGTGTGGGTTTTTTGGTTTGCTTTTGGTTTTGTGTTTGGTTTGGTTTTGTGATTAACATCCTTAATAAAAAAATCTGACAATTTAACTTGTTCCAACTGTATACATGCTGTCTACTCACACACTAAACTGTCAGCTTTCTGCAGGTCTCTTGATATTGTCTTGGGAGAATTGGTGGACAGCATTAGTTTGTTGTTTTGTGTTTTGGTTTGGTTTTTTTCTCAATACATGTGAAACTATTTCTGATGAGCAGTGCACAGTATGGTATGTCAGTGTCACGCAGTGTACTTGCTTTGGAAAACAATTTTGCTTTTGACTTTGTGTTTCCTTTTTTAAGGATGAAGGGGTTGAATCTGATGATCTAAAAAAAGATATACCCTTGATGCCTCCTCCCCCAGATTCTTGCAGCATGAAGTTAACAATCAAAGAAATCTGGTTTAGTTTCGCAGCCCCTACCAACGTGCGATCTCCAGCCCATGTATTTTCAAGGTATAATTTTACCTGATTTAAAAGAAAGTGAGAATTCTGCTTTATTAAGTTGCAGCTGAGTTTGGTAGATTCTGAATGTAACTTCAATAATTTTTGTCACTTTTCTGGAAAGGAAGATTTTGTGGTTTACCTATATCACAGTAAGTCTTGCTTCAATTTTTTATTGTTGTCATTTATATGGAAGTGTTGCTAGAATTTTTTTACACATGATTAAAAGAAGAAAAAGAATTAAAACCCCCCACAGGAAAACAAAACAAAAAACTCCAACAATGAAAATTAGAGTAAAAATCTTCCAGTGAGACTGAAATGTATGAAGGAGAAAGGCAGGGGAGGGTTGTTGTTTTGGGTAGGAGAAATGCTAGAGAACCACTCCGTTCTTTTGATATTCAACCTGATGCTTCACCCATGATCTTACTTCCATTGCACTACAGTTTTCAAAATAAACGTTTTGAAGATAGTTTTTTCATCCTGTGTTTATAGAATAAGCCAAATATTCCTATCTGTCAGTAGTTTAATCTCAGTATAGTTATAAATTAGAAAATGCTCCTTGTGTTTTTGCTAATATTCTTGCCGCAACCCTTCAGCAAAAGTACTTCATGACCTATTGTGTTACAGTTAATGTGGGATTTAGTCAGTGATTTCAAATCAGAAATTTGAAATTCAGTCAGAATTTTCAACTGTTTGATTTCAGTAGGTAATACAAATGGGAAAAGGAGGGAGTAGCAGCAGCAAGAGTGGATGGAGCCATGAGCGTGTGAGCGAGTAAAACAAAACCTGCCTTAGGTCCTTTTTTGCAAGTTGTCATTTTCTGGGCAAAAAGTCTGTAACATTGTTCTGTTGCATTCCACCGTTTTCAATGTCATTCATAACAGCATTAGAAAATCTTGCTACTTGCTGCTGCTAAATGTGAATACCCAATTCTTTTTTGGTTTTCTCAATAGGCAGCTGAACCTCCTGAGTACTGCAACACCTGCAGTTGGTGCTTGGCTTGTTCCTATTGATCAAGTGAAATCCTCATTAAATAAATTAGAAACGGAAGGAACCCTGCGAATCTGTGCTGTTATGGGGTGCATTATGACGGAAGCATTAGAGGTAAAATGACATTTATGAAGTCAATAGGCAGAGCAGAGCAGTGTATTATGTAGTAGATATATTAAAGATTATGGATATTTTCACCAGCAAACTTATAGAACCTATTATGAGCCCTTATTTCCAGAAGTGGTCACAAGAACTTGCTACCTGTGATTTTTGTACACAGCCTAAATTTCAGTGAGGACGTCTTGCACTTCTATTCAGGAGTGTACCTCCAGGTAAAATAACTGGAGTTTGTGCCTTTTGAAAAGGAAGAGTAAGAAATAATGGCTGTAGTATCTGGTATATTTTATGAAATATGAAGGTATGTTGAATTATGAAATATTCAGGGAGAAATTGTGAATTTTGTGCTTCTGCTGTGTATGGAATCATTGTGGTTTGGACCCACTTGTTAGAGGAAGGGAAGACTAGCACAGTGAGGCTGAAACATAGCAAGAAACACAAGATAGACAAATTTTCTGTTGAAAACCAGGATTGGTAGAGCTTTCATAAGAAATTGGGTGTTAACGGTGATTTGCTAGTGAGCTTTTCGTGTGTAAGCAGTGTTCTGCTGTTCGTTTACTTGGCACCATCTAGTGGGAAGGTTTTGAGGTGCTACTCGTTGCTGAGTTCATGTCTTGTGCTGTAAGATTGACAAATGTAGTGCTAGGATTAATTTTCTGCTCTACCGAAAAGTCATCCTTTACAGCAGTCTCTTACTGCTATTTTCCTTCCTGTGTCTTTTCCCAGACTTTTCCTAGCATTAAACAACATTAGAAAGTCCCTAGTTTTTCTATAACTGGGAATGAATAGTTTCTTTTAAAATCGCAGCTTGCTGTGCATATATGTCTTATTAGTCCAGAAGCAAGTTTGCAAAATCTGCAGTTTGAATCCAGTCTTCTATTACTTTGTATAAGCAAGTATCAAATATGATTTTTCACATACACTTTTTAAAATAAGGTAGGTATCTGTCAGGCAAATCTTTGTTGTGAAAGTTCAAAAGAGGTTGGAAGTTTGTGGTACTATAGGGGAAACCTTGTAGGTCATGAGTGTGTTTCGTTTGCAAGTATGTTCACATGTGAAAAATTGTTATATTTTAATCTAGAATAAAAGCGTGCATTTTCCTCTGAGGAGCAAGTACAACAGGCTTACTAAAGTGGCTCGTTTCTTGCAAGAAAATCCTTCTTGTTTACTGTGTAATATATTGCACCATTACCTTCATCAAGCAAATTACTCTGTTATTGAGGATGCCACCATGGTGAGTTACCCTGTAAAAATGGAAATAACTCAGTGGGTTAGTTTCAAATGTACAAATTTTAATGTCACAAAGTAGGTGACAGATTAAGGAAAGTTAACAAACAAGAAAATATAACACAAAATCATGTATAGCCTTACATTGACAAGTAGATATTGCTTCTCGCATTTTCTGTCAGATCTGCTGGTTTTGTTGTGGCCTGTGTATATGCAAAACTTTCTATCAAGCGATTGTATTAGTAAATTCATGAGGAATCATAAGCCTAAAAGGCAGGTCTTTAAAATTGTTAATGTCATTTTAATCAGATTTTGTTTTCCTTAAAGATAGCAGTAAAGCAGTAAAAATTTGCATCTGTAATTTTAAACTTGAATAAATCTCAAATAAGGCAAGTGCGTTGTTAGCTTATTCCAAATCCTATCCTCAAAATTACTTTTCGTGTCTTAGAAACACTTAATGCAGACAGTTTAAGAAGAGAGCTAAAAATTTTAAGGCTTAAGTGTCTAATCTTTTTGTTGTTCCTTTGAATTGTGAATGTCTGTTTTGTAGGGGTGAAGAATTGTTTGAACTAATGTATTTGGCATAAGGAGGAGTGTTTCTTCCTGATTTTGTGTCATTTTCATAATCCAGTTCCACAGCTGTCAAGATTTAAACACTGTATTTTTCAACGTATTCAGCTGAGAGCCCAGTGATCAGAAATAGCACAGTTTGTGGCAGAAATAGCCCTGTGTGATTCAAAGCTTTTTTCTTTAGCATAATTCAGTGATGCAGTCAAAACAATCCCTTTTTTTGCCTCACATTTATGTTTTTAAAATCCTGTTTGCCAACAGTGGGGAAAAAACCTCATTTACTAATTTCAGTTCTGTTTCTACAGGCAGTCTAGTGCTGTTGTGAATTTTAGGCCATAGGTCAAAGCCTAATAATGATTTAAGTACTTTTTTGTTTCATGTTTAATAAACCTATTTCCTATTGTTTATTTTGTCCCTTTGGGCTAGATCCTCAAGTCATGCAAATGAATGTGTTTAGGAGGGTGTTCAATGAAGCTATAATTTTTGCCACTTAGCTCTAAGACTTCTTGTATCTGTCATAAGCCTCTTGAACACAAAGATTTAAGGGAGTTCTGACACCCCCCTTCTCCCTCCTCCCTTCCCTTTTCTTTCCCCCTGTTTTACTTTAAAATGCTGTGATACATGTTTGTTGGTTTGTTTGTTTGTTTTTGAAGAGCGATGGTCTTCCTGCCTTAGTAACCTTAAAGAAAGGCCTAGTTGCCTTAGCAAGGCAATGGATGAAGTTCATTGTGGTGACCCCAGCCTTTAAAGGAGTTAGCTTACACAGACCAACTCAGCCAGTGAAATTGCAGATGAATGCCTGCCATGATCATGAAGATGGACTTGGGTTAGACAATGGAGGGGGTCTTCAGAGTGACACAAGTGCTGATGGAGCAGAGTTTGAATTTGATGCAGGTATTTTTGTGTTCTTCTGTCTCCATAAAAATTAATAGTGTCAACTAGTTCTTGTCAGAGCTTTTCTGTCTTCTTTAGTTTTAATGCTTGAATACATTATAGTCTTCTTTTTTAGAATCATTAAGCTTCTTTTTTAGAATTGTCTTCATTTTGAAGCTGCTGCTTACAATTATAGTATTATAATAATTACTATTACTTTGGGGAAAACCAAAACAGAACACTTGTCTTTCATCATATGCTTTGTCTTGTCCTTTACTGCACAAAACACATCAACTTAATTATTTGCTACCTGGGAATTAGGATTCTGTTGTGACCTCCTGATGGTAGGTAGGAACTGTAACATGAAATTCTACGAACTCACCCAGGAATAGCTTCAAACCAACCTCTTTATTTGTTCTTTGCCAGGTGGTAGTTACCTTAAGCAGGTAGCTTTAAAAGAGAAAACCCAAAGATGTTTGTGTGTAAAACTTTTATGTAATCATCCAGTGGGATGGACATTTTTTGCCTCTGTCTCTAAAATATTTGCTTTGCTTGAGCAGACTATTCGACTATTAGAACTAGTGAAAAAGTTTCATTTCCCTCCCCCGTGTATTCTATTTTGCACGAAAAATTTTGCAAGTGGCAGTTTTGCTTCCTTGTATACATGTGCCTGTAGATGGAATTCATGCAAATGTAAGCATATTGATTCAAAAAAATGATCAACCATGCCAGAGTCAGCAAAACAAAGTGAAATTTGGCAGTTTGCTTTTGGATTTGTAGCACAGAGCAACAGTTGTATGATATTGGAAGGACAAAAAGATTTTAAACAAAATCCAGTAGTCCCATATCTGAGGTCTTTTTATTAGTCTGAAAATTCCCTAGAAGCTGTGTGTAGGTGTGTGTCAGAATTTGGAAGTTTGTGACTGCTTGTAAATAAATGTACCTAAAAGTAAATAATCTAGATTTCCCCTATGTATGCAAGTAAGAAAAATTGTTTGCTTGGTTCCAGCTACTGTCAGTGAGCATACAATGCTCTTGGAAGGAGCAGCTAATCGCCCTCCACCTGCTGGTGGCTCTTCAGGGCCTGTAACTGGTGCTGATATCATGAGGAAATTATCCAAGACTCACACTCACAGTGATTCTGTTCTGAAAATAAAGGTAAGTTCCTAGTGCCATGCAAAGGCAGAAGTGGTTTGTAGCTGGCCTGTTTAGAAGCAGTTCTGCTTCTTCAGTCCTAACTGCTCACTCCTGGTTGTCTTGCATGGTTTGTAGGCACAGATGCTTTGCTTAAAAACACATTTGTCTCTTACTCAATTTTGAGGGCAGAGAACCTATTTCATAGTTTTAAACCTTTAGACAGATCAGGAGCCTTCCACTTGGTGTCAGAAATCCCCAGCTTCTGTTCTTGCCCTACCCCAGAGGTTACACTCACCATTATACTAGGGCTGGAAAAGATTTGATCTTCAGATGAAGACCAAATACAAATGAAGCTTATATTCAGTGGTATGCACTGTTCCTTCTGCAGGCTTTCTTTAGGTGAATTCTACACATTTGCAGTTTCAGGTTTTTTTACTTGCTAGGCGTTTAAAACTGTTTTTATTCATAAAATTATTTTAATACTTGAGAATTCAATAGCACCTTTATGCACAATACTTGTATGGTATATAACCTGTACCGAACGAACTGCTACTTCTGAAAGTTTGCAGGAATGAGAATTTTGTAGGCATTGTGTTCTCATATTCAGACGAAATGTTGCTTCCTGTTTGCCATTTACACAGTGCTTCACTAGTTTCTTTGTTTTCTTCACAAGGGTATACATCCATATCATTCCCTAAGCTACACTAGTGGAGACACAGCTACAGATTCACCAGTGCATGTTGGCCGTTCTGGAGTGGCAGTCAAAGAAAGCCCAAGAAAAGAAAGTCTGCTCAGCTATCTTACTGGGAGTTTTCCTAGCCTGCATAATCTGTTGGAAGGGACTCCTCAAAGAAGTACAACTGCAGTCAAAAGTAGTTCTTTAACAAGAACAGGTACAATGCAGCTTCAGTAAGCTAAAGGGAGGGGAAAAAGGGATTGGTTTTACTTTAGTGATTTAGAAAAGGTATTACATTTTCACTGCAAGTTATCATTTCTGTTTAACATTTCACCTCCCTGCTGTCTCCCCCAAAATAAGAATCATAGGCTTTAATAGCAGTTCTTAGATATTGCTGTATCGTACCATTCCTGTAAACAAACAGCGAGTGCATCAGATTGGGAAAAGAAAATAACAAAGTAAATAAAATATTTTCCTTTTACTTAGCCTTACTAATTTTAAAGTATAATACATAATTACTTAAGTGAATCTTCTTGAATGAATAAGGAAATGATCTTTCTGTATTTAGCATTTTTTCTTGACCTTGTAAGTAGCTCAGAAAGTGGACAGAAACTAATGTTACAGTAACTTCATTTTTGTGTAATGGTTTGCATATTTTTAGTAATGGTCTTTTGAACAAATGTGTTTTGTAGAAGTTTGAAATACACACATTGAAATTTGAATGTTCTCTATTATTGTTCAGAATGCATTATCATAGTTTATAAAAAGAAAACCAGGTAAGTTTGATACTGCATTCATTTTGTTTGAAACGTCTCTCCTTTGCTGTCAGGGAATATAATTTTATTCAGAAGAAAAGGTATTTTGGTTTCTTAATGACTCCTTTCCTCTAATTCCTGGTAAAGATGAGCAAATGCACTTGTGGTGCAACATTCGTTAGTGTCATAGTATAACTTCTGTGGTGTAGTACCTGTAGTGTCATTTGACGCATAATTTACTGGAATAAACTTTGAGGATTAGACTTTACATGTATAGTAAATAGGCATCAATAAAATTGTTGCTGCATTCCTGTTTTTTGCTGATTTTGATGCAACAAATGCTAAAGCTTCTGATTTATCTGTATAGGAAATACTGTGGCCACAGACATGTTATCTGAACATCCTTTGCTGTCTGAACCATCTTCTGTGAGTTTCTATAACTGGATGTCAAATGCTGTGGGCAACAGAGGAAGTGTAGTACAGGAAAGTCCAGCCACCAAATCTGGACACAATAGTCTTCCAACAGGTATTGCTAATTACAGCTGGATGGATTTAAGAGATGATTTTGGGGTGGCTGTTCTGTGTTTACCACATTCTTTCTTAAAGTAATTGAGCAAGGGACTTAAATTTAAAAGATATAAATACTACTTACAAGAATTCTCAGCAAACCAGACAATGAACAAATGTGATTTAAACAAAACTGTTTTAATTTCCCTCACCCTGCCTCCAAAAATGTAGCTTTTTCTTATATTTGGAACTGTAAATATAGGTTCCAAAACCCTGTGTAGCTGCCCACAGCTAAACCATAAAATCATCTTCAGTTGCAGAGTTCCTTGGATCTTGTTATTTTTAATCTAATTTGCATATGCTGGTTTTGTAATAAAGATTTTATAGGTTGGAATCCTTGCTCTTTCACACTTCTGCTTTGAGACTAAACATAAGCCTCTATTTTGACTATATAGTTCTTCAGGGATGGGAAGTCATCAGTTGGTGTAAGGGAAGGGGGAAAAGGAAATACACATAACTGAAAGTCTTAAGTGTATTAAAGAAACAAATACATAATGAACTATTGTGGCTTGCTCATTATTTGTGTAAGCCTGGCATCACTCATAATCCTGAAAGGTGTATATCTTGATTTAGTTTTTCACTAATGCTGAATTTGAACGTTTCTTTTACTAACAGTCTTTCAACAGTAATATATTAATCTCAGGCAACGAGACGTTGTTTTAATTTGTTTTTAATATTGAACAAATGATCCTACAAAGCATCTTTGTGTTGCACATTGCTTAGCTGGTGTGGCTTCTCTGATAGATCAGAATGTGTTTCTCTGGAAAAAGGAATCACAGGGAAGAAGTATAGATTTCAAGTTTTTATTCCCCCAGCCCTTCCCCCCAGCAATACTTTTTTCTGCTGAAACAGTAACAGTTTGTTCGCAAGCTCATGTTCCTGGGATTAAGACTTAGTCATTTTAACTGAGACAATGATCTATCCAGACCAGTTTTCTGTGAAAGTGTGTAGTCAGGGTGCTTTGACTGAGTACTGTACGCTTTGTTTTGGAGAACCAGGATTAATTTCTACTGACATAGCAACTCCGTTTGATTAACTCCTGTCCAGCCTAAAGGTTCAGGAGATTGAGCATTGCCTTTGTGCTGCAAGTCTGATTGTTCATGAGTAGAACAACTGCAGGGAAGTGGCTGTCCATAGTAATTTTTATGAAGACCATATGATGACCATATATGACTAGAGACTAGTCTATAGATATCTAATTAGTGGATCTTGCATTGGGACTAGTAAAACCCAGAAGCTTATAACACACTGAAAGCCAAAAGAAAGTATCTGCAACTGTAGCTAATCTTTCTTTTGATTGATGGTGTAGGCTACTCAATCTATAGACTATTTCAGTTTAAACAGGAGTTAAGTACCCTGTAGAATGCAGTACAGGCAAAAGGCCTTGGAAAGGAGGGCAAAAAGAAGGAAATATTTTTGTGCTGTCCAGATATGAGTTGGGATATCTCTATTACTGGTTTCAGCAATATCAGATTGTTTCCTTACACTGAATGCTAATTTTGTGAGGTTGTAGACCTGACTAGGGCTCTGACTTTCTATGTGTATGGCATGTGTTTCTATATAACTAATCTTGCTGAATTAATAGAGTTGGTGGTGTTAAATTTGCTGTGGTGTTAGTGTTCCATGAGTATTTATTTTTCAGGTGTGGCACCCAACCTTCCAACTATACCCTCTGCTTCAGACTTCAACACAGTTTTGTCTAGTGACCAGAACACCCTGGATGGCACACACTCACAACACAGCACCAGTCAGGATGACATTGCAGGTGTAGAAGAGGGGAATCAGGGGTTTCCTGCTGTGCAGCTAGCAGATGCACAGGTAAGTGTGGTTTGCTGATGTATTTTGGAGTTCTGCAGGGAAAAAATATCACTTAAGAAAAAAAAAGAAAAAGAGGTCTTACAATGGTGAAAATGTTATCCTGGTTTTATACACATTTCCTATGCATTCCTATCAGGAAACCTCTGACGTGTCCTATAGCAAGCTTTATGAATGGTGATTAGTAGGGCATTTTTTTATAACTCCAAAGACCCTATTAGAGTACTTAAGAGATTAACCTAGTTCTCCAGAGTACATTCACTGAGGGGAACATGCAGAAGCTCCCATAGCTAAGCATTCAATGCTAGGTTGCTGTGTAGTCAGTCTTCCTACTCAGAAAGTCCATAAAGCTTCTCTTTATCACCTTACTTTCTGTTTTACAGCTCTATCAATAAAACTTAAACATGTTCTATACTATGTGGCTAACACTGTAAATATTGTAGATCAACAAATGATGGAGTGAGATTATAGGAATCATCTGGACAATAAGGAGTAAATCAGTGGGTTTTGTTTTGTAGGTCGTTTTCAAACCTCTTCTGAGTTACACAGGAATTCAATCTCAGGATGCAATGCCACTCTGCTATAGAATGTACTTTGGAGAGTACCTTTCCTTCTCAGGAACTTTGGACTGCCTAAGAGCAGATATTGTTGATTCAGATACAGCAAAGGAAAGAAAAAGCAAGCGAGCTCGAAGGTATGTTGTGAGATATTTGAAAATATGTATATTGGTTAAAGAACAGAAAATAGGTTTTTCATGTGGAGTTACAGAATTCCAAAGTGCTTCCATAGAATAAGGAGCAGCCCTTTATTCTTTTAATCATACCAGTTTTGTTTTCCTGTTAGAATATGTATATTTTTATAATCTTTTTACAGAAAGGTTTGGAAATTTTAAGGGTTTGCACCTCGGCTGCTTTTGAAAATTGGAGTTTGGGGAAGGGGGAGAGCTGGTGGGAATAATCTTACGGGACATTTGAGAGGCTCTTAAGTGCTGTTTTGTAATTAATTCTGTAAATGAGGTTGGTAATTTCAGTGTAAATGCTGAATCTTCCCCCCACCAATTTTGAGTAAACCTTTCGGTTAAGACGGAAAGATTGGGTGCCAAAGTAATATTGAACTCAATGATTACTGTGTTAGTAGTATGCAGTATGGAAGAATAGAAGTTCATTTGCTGTATTTAGAACTGTGGTAAGAAGGTGATATCCTAAGGGAAATACAAGGTTGGATTCCGTAAATTAGATCTGCCACTGAGTAAAAAAGTGTTTGACTCCATAGAAAGAAACAAAGTAATAACTTGTATTTTTAATTTCCTTAGGCAAGGAGCTGTCAATCTTCCCCCTCTTGAATTCAAACCAGCATTGATGTTGGAAACTTTCAGTATTAGTGCTGTTGTAATGGAGAAATCCATGTGCACGCCGCATAACTCCACTAATGCTCTTTCTTTTCATGATTTGAATAAACGCTATTATAATACTTTCCACTGTAATTTTACAATTTCTTGCCAGTCCATAAGCCAGCACGTAGACATGGCACTGGTTCGTCTTATTCATCAGTTCAGTACAATGATAGATGATATCAAAGCCACACAGACAGACATCAAGCTCAGCAGATACACAGCCGGATCAGCTTCTCCAACACCTACTTTTAAAACCCGCAAACACAGAGACTTCCGCTCTTCTGACTTCAGCAGAAGCTCTCGAGGAAGTCTTAATGGAGGTAACAGAGTAAACAACACCAAGAACAAACGAGCAAACAACGAGAACAATAAAAAAGAGTCTAGAAACAAGAATTCCTTGGGGAGGTCAGAAAGAAGAACTTCTAAAGTGTCCAGGAAAGGTTCGAAAGATGTAGTTGACCACATGACCATTCATATGGATGATTCTGACTCTATTACCGTGTCGGAACAGAGTGAACCTTCTGCTGAGTGCTGGCAAAATATGTACAAACTGTTGAACTTCTATTCACTCATTTCTGATCCAACTGGGATTTTAGAAAAGTCTTCTGAAACTTTTGGTCCAACAGGTAAAATAATGAATCCAAATAATTTAGTGTGTGCTTTAGCTCAAGTGTACTCTTCTAAAGCTTGATCATAAGGTGGTTTTTGAATGTTTGCTATGCCATTTAGCTCATATTAGAGGGACAAGTGGTGAGGATGGAAGGAGAGAGCTTGGAATTATTTCACCAAGATGTTGTATAAAAGAAAAAGAAAAAGAAATCTTTTCCTGCCTTTATAGTATGCTTTCATTCTTTCAATCCTAGACTTAGTTAAATACGTGTTAATTGATTGGTTTTAAACTCAGATACTGTTGTGCAGTTCTGTTAATCTGAATTTGCACGGAGCGTGGGGCTGTGTTAAAGGTCAACATTTCTGGTTAATTGAGTGGATTGAATTTGTTCTTCCCTACGTGCTATTTTGTTTCCAAGTACCTGGTGGAAATGCTGTATATTCTCGTTCTGTGAACATACATAAGCACATGCATAAGTGATCCTGATGGACAGTATTTCTAGCCCTGGGAATGACTGAGTAAAAATACAAACTGTAAACCTAGCTTTGAGAGAAGAAAAGGTGAAGTACTGATTTTGATGAAGTCCAGCAAAGATTACAGCTGTTAGGGTTATAATTTCACCAAAAGCTTTGAGGTTTGGGGTCATCATTGCTCTCTGTTTCCAATGTATTTTAGCACAGCATCGTAAATACGAGACCTGGCTTAGCATCGTACTTTTTGTTGGTGAATTTAGATTGCTGTAAGTGTGAAGGGATGGTACAGTTCCTAGTAAGGCATATTCTCTTTGGACTTATTCTAACTAAAGAATGAAAACCTGAGAAAATGTCAAATGAGAGCTTCTGTTAAAAAAAGGGCAGTATCTTTTATGCACAGAATATCATATCCATAGCTAGGACATCTCTATGAAGGGTAATTTTTTTTACATTGTTTTTATGCTCTGAGTGTTGAAAAGGAAAACTTGTACATCCAAAACTAAATTGTAAGAACCTTTGGCTATGGAATGATTAAAAAAAGCAATAGGACAAAATGCTGTCAGCACATTTTTATTACATGACAATGAAATCACATAAGTATGAATATTTATGGCATGTACATAAGGATATATTTTTGAATAATAATGAAATCACATCAGTCATTATTCTCCCCTCCGTGTCTTGGATTTGGTTCAGTTGCAATGTTACTGGAGTGGAATAAGTGAGCCACAGATAATTTGCCTAAAGAGTTTGCTTGATGTGCAAGATTTCAAATACAAATATAGATCAGATATACCAAGCATTTCTTGTAAAATATCCTCAAGTGACTCCTTTATATTTTTGTAGGTGTTCGAAGCCCAACCGAACCTGCCTGTAGAGTAGTGTTTGAGAACGAACAGGAGAACGGCAGAGATGCGCAGAGGAAGCGCAGCCTGGTGACTTCGGAGCCACAGCATGTCACTCTCATAGTCTTTGGGATAGGCATGGTGAACCGAACTCACCTGGAAGCAGACATCGGTGGACTAACCATGGAGTCTGAACTGAAGAGAATCCATGGCAGTTTCACCCTGAAAGAGAAAATGAAAGGTGGAGTAAGCTAAAATGTACTCTAATGAAATGCAGTGGCAGCTTTACGTGTTTGTGTGCATACCTATAACCAGTGCCTATATCTGCATGTATAATAGGTTTTAGATGTAAATAATTTACATTATGCCTGTGTATAGATAGTATAATAACATTCAACAAGTTCTTTTGAAAACTATTGCTAGGGTGCTGAAGGATTTTAAAAGGATGCAAGATTTTCAGGAAATGCTGTGAAGGAAAAACTTCTGCAAGTTACTCTTTCATTTTAAACGTTTTCATTCTTGTCACACCTTAAATGTGTCATTACTTTATGTAACTGCTGGAATAGTAATTTTTTACTTGTTTTCCTGCAATGATTTTTGAAAGCAGTAGACATACCTAGAAGTATTTTACTTGAATGAAATGCTGTGAAGTATCTTTTTTTCTTAAAGATGTACTACATCAAAAGATGACTGAGACGTGTGCCACTGCTCACATAGGAGGTGTCAATATTGTCCTGCTGGAGGGAATTACTCCAAATATCCAGTAAGTATGAAGCCTAAAAATTTTATATTGGTCAAGTGCATAGAAGTGGTATCAGATGTGTCACAGATATGAGTGACAGCTGACTAAAGGTATGTAGCTTAGTATGGCAAAAGTGTTGGTGATATGTCTCAAGATAGAATCCACGAAGTCAGAGTTTGGTGGCAATTACGCAGTTGTTGCAGAATTGGGCTTGAGTTTGACTTGCATTTGCATGTGCCCATTGACAGGAGACTTTTCTATGAAAGGCATATCTGAGTAAACTGAGAAGGAATATGGTGAACGTTAGGAGTAGGTTTCTGTTTAGGGCATCCAGTCACACAAATGTTAGACATAGTTACATGAGTATAAATACTCCTGTTTCTGTTTCTAGTGAAAGATATTAGTAAGGTCAGAACTGATTGTATGATCACAGTGTAAATGTATAAGTGACCTGATTGAAGAGTTGTACATGGCAGAAAGAAAGAAATTAGATGTCATGTAATCTGAGTGTTCTGCACCAATTATGTTCCATGTGGTGTATGCATAGAAAATTTATTACGTTGTGTGTGTTGTTTCTCTTATGCTTCTAGTTGCTTTTTGAAGCTTACAGATTCTATTAAACCATACAAGATTTTTAGGGAGTATTTAACCTGCTGATGCTGATTATTCCCATTTAAGATCTGTGTTGGTTCATTAATATGTATATTTTTTGACTCCCGTGATTTTTGTGTTACTTTTACACTTCTATATCTCCACCCTTTATATAATTGATACAACTTGGCAGGAGTGGCCAGGAGAATTAATTTTTTGTGCATAAGTATCTGAAACAACTGGCTTAGCATCCACATTTCTTTTTGTTTGTGAGGTTTGCAAACTCCGAAAGGGCATGCTTTCTTTTTCTTTATTTCTAGCTGAACTTATTTATGTTTGAGTTGCAAAACAGCAAGTGAACTACAACTCTTTGTAATGTAGATCACCCTCATACGGTTTGCGGCTAGCTGGGTAACCCTCAGTATGTGATACGGTTTTAGAATACTAATGTTGTAGAAAAGGGGCTAAATAATGTGACTTGATTTTCTCCTTTTAATTCCTGTTTAGTTTGGAAGATGCTATATAGAATTTATACAGAATTATATTAATTTCCCCATCTAAAGCACTTCTTATAAGTGTGTTATAGAGGCATAAATACAAATTCTAATCTGACAGCTATGTAGGGTTTCTGAAGGTGACTGAGGTTCTTCATGCCTGTTTTACATCATAATCTTACTGAGCTTTCGTACAGGAAGAGTACAAAAGGACAAGGGGCAAAACAATGATAAGTCTTTAACGCCAAACCCTAACAAACCCAAACCCTTCAACTTGGTAAATTTGAAAGTGTCATATTGTGGGTTACAAGTAATGAATTAACTGACTAATTTTGCATGAATGTTTATTCTTTATTTGCTTTTTGTTTTTCTTGCTTTCTCTTCAATCTTCATCTGTAGACTGGAGGATTTTCCTACATCTCCTACAAGCACAGCCAAACAAGAGTTTCTGTATGTCATATTATTATGTTTAATAGTCTTGCAATTAACTGTGTTGTGCAGCTGATGGCTGTGTTCCCGCTGTGTGTGATTGTGTAGGCAGATGTTTCTTGAATATATTTTCGTTTAACATCTGATATTATCTAGATAAGCTTTTAATGTAGCCTGCTAAATATCTGTCCAAAAAAACCCTTCTAAATATTAACAATCTAGCTTTAGGGACAGATACTATACAGTCCCAACTGTACTGTTGGAATGGTTTCACTGGCTGTTCAGTTCTTTAGATCTGCTTCTATGCTTAGTTTAATGAGGTGAAGTAATGATCATAAGTGTAAAGGAACAGACAAGTTATGCGTACTTCGAACCTGATAAGGAGCTGAAGTGCTTAGAGAAATAGTACCTGATGTGATTTCAGCATGAATAGGACTATTTCTTTTGTCTCTTTACCTCTGTGCTGTGTTTAATTGCCAGGCATGCTGACCAGTTTATACCAATACAAAATGTTTTCCTTAACATTATGCCTATGCCTCTACTGCATGTCCTCTAGATCAATGTGTATAAGTGTAGGTCTTTTCTCTCACAAAAGATGCAGTCTCTTCTTTCTAGTTGCTTTCTTAGTTCTTATGCTAAAATCTAGAGGGTCTCACTATAATAGTGGTCAAGGTGGGAATTGTGTTGCCAACCTAGAAGCCCTGTTGGGCAGTGAGTACTCTGAAAAGGAATGTTACATAGCCAAAAAGTTGTTTCTTTCTGTCTTTATGTCTTTTAATCTGTATTTTTTTCCCCTTTCCCTTTCCCAAAGTAGTATTCTGATCCTGGGTTGATTTTGGTATCTGTTACAGCATTTGTGTATAGTCAGTGTTGCGAAAATACGGGATTAACTTCAAATGTTCTTATAGATGGTAGTTCTGGAAGGAGAGGTGATGGACTGTAAAACGGCAAGTGATGTAAAGGAAATCTTAAGGGTTTGGGGTTTTTTTATTCCTTTTCTTCTGGTAGCAGCATTAAACCAACATAAGAAAGTACTTTTTTTGCATAGGTCATCACTGAATACTTGAATTCATTGCCATGTGATGTGGTCAATGAAAGTATAAATGATTAAAAGGATTGGACAGATCCATGTGAGAGGGATCTGGTGCTGAGTCCTGAACACACACAGCCTCTGGCTCATAAAGGAAACTCCTGATGGCTAGAATTAAGGGATGGAGCACTTTATTTATACCCCAGATATCTTTGTAGACCAGAGAAGTGACAGCAGAATTAATCTATTGGAAATTCCTTGGCAGAGAAGTACAGTTAATATTGCTGAAATCTGATCCTTCTGCAACAGCTATTGATGAGTTGGGGTTTCTTTTTGGTTTTGGTGTGGTTTTTTTTAATTAAGGAAGTGCTTCAAACGTTATGAGTTCATGTGTTTGGAATTGGTTGTAAATGCAGTCCAGACTTTAACTCCAACTAATCTTACTTTTAACTTCTACTCAAAGATAGGTGAAGATTAGACTGTCTGGTACAGGTCTGGAGGAGATCTTGCAGATTCCCTTAAGTTAAAAGTTGTTCTTGTGATGCTGAATAGCTGATGTAGTAGAATTTTGTGATATAAATAGGGAAAAAATGTATTCTTCTTTGGCTTTACAATAGCTCAGTCAGAATGGAAGCCGGAAGTGAGTAGGAAATAAGCAAATGTTAACAGAGAAATAATCGTGTATTTTTCTTTTAAAGAGGTGGATTAAAATAATTCTGTCCCTTTCTTGAGTAATACTTATTTGTAGAATTTTTTTTCTGAAAATACTTGTGAGTTAAGATTTGTTTCCTCCATATTTGTGTAAATTCTTCACATATTTTGACATCGTTTCTACTTGGCAGGCTACCCTAAAATACTAATCCATAACTGGTTTGGGTTTCTTGTAGGTCTTGTGCAGCGGTGAAAATCTAAAACTGTATCTAGAGCTTCAGTAATTGAATTTGCTGTTGATAGGCCTGTGGTTGCATTACAGTGCCATGTATGTCTTCATTAAAAGCAGGATGAAGTTGGGGTTTGTTTTTTATTTCCACACCTGGGATGCTTTGTTCTAGCTGATACTGTAGCATCAGAATAAGGAGTCCTGTGTTAGACTTCACAGAAGAAACATTACTTAGGGAGTCGAATTCATAGAATATTGTAGCTTTCACCATGAAACCAAACTGTCTGTAGATACTTTAGTGATGGTCCTTAAAATATGGTAACTGAGAAACTTCAGTTGAATCTTGTAATTTCGTAGTGTCTATGTTTCAGACATACTAGCATAGTAGATGCATTCATACTGCATCTTCACAACTATGTGTCTTTCTCTTTGAGGCTGTAATAGTCTGTGCTGGCTACATAATAACATACTTCTATTGGGTAATCCTCCAGTAATTTACCTTAGATGAGAAACATTAATGTGCTACCCCATGTATCACTTTCTAATAGAAGCTTAGTGAATTCTGATATGCCAAAATTTCATTTTGATATCAAAACCTGTCAATTTTGTGCAGTTGTATTTTCATCTTGGGTAACCATTGTGAACCATACATATACTCCTTAACATTAAAAATAAGTTTAGACTTCATATTTTGGAATAGTGTGTGTCAATTAAACATTGGTATTAATTCACAACCCCATTTATCACTTGCTGTGTACTTATTGCTAAGTAAGGATTTCTTCCATTGACCTTTTTGGATAGTAAAATCAGATTTTGCTGAGTCTTCTTCCAAAAAGGATGATTCAGGATTATTCCTGAAAAGGAATTTAGATGGAAGGTTTATTTGTTTCTATGTGTGCAAATTTGTCTGTGTATGTGCAGCCTATTGTGTATAAACTCAAATGGCCTTACATTATGCAAGAATAACAGTGCATGACTTGTAGTTCTTTTAAACGTAGTGTAGTTGTTTGTGGCATGTAGTGCATCTGTGTGTGTAAAGTGAAAAAGGAGGAATGTCTGTTGCCTAAATGAAATCATTTATATGAATACTTTAAAATTCAGCTAACACTTAAATGCCCATTCTAATGTAACGCTGTAACTATTTGAAAAACATGTGAATAAATCCCGTTTCCTTTTCTGTTAGAACTGTTGTGAAATGCAGTATTGCCAAATCTCAGGCCCTGTATAGTGCTCAGAGAGGGTTGAAAACAAACAATGCTGCTGTAGTCAAAGTTGGAGCCATCAGCATCAACATTCCTCAGCACCCTGCCACGCTGCACAGCATGATGGTGCGCAGTTCTCACCAGCTCTCCAAGCAGATTTCAGATCTCATCAGGCAACCATCAACTGCGTAAGTGCTGCTTGCATGGCACATCTGAGTGCCAGTGGTTGTTATCCAGTCAGGAGCTTGTGCTGCTTTGAATGGATGTGGGAGAGTCAGGCTGGCCATACATTGTGTTAGAATAACAAAAGGTATTTTTCTGATCTTTGTCTTGGTAAATAGGCCCCAGCCTGCCAAAGAAGATGTTGCAACTCCTTTGCCCTCTGAAAAGACTCCAACAAGTATTAATCAAACACCTGTTGAAACAAATGAATTCCCACAGCTGCCGGAAGGCTTAGAAAAGAAGCCTATCGTTCTTAAATTCAGTGCCATGATAGATGGTATTGCTATTGGAGCAGCACTCTTGCCCTCTCTAAAGGCGGAATATAAGATGGGAAGAATGAGGAGTCATGGAATGACAGGTAACAGTCCCCTGAAACTTTAAAAACATTATGGCTTTAGTTTGGCCTTGCTAGAAGTATCCAAAAGGACCTGGTATTTCTGTTGAATTATAACTAGAGCTTGGAATCTTGCCATCAGCTTATTATTTTGAATGTGAACTTCAGTCAGATGGGGCCAAACAGAATTTACACTGTTGTTGTTATACACAGTTGCTAGAGGCGGAGTACAAGAACAGGTGAAGACACATATGCATTCATGTATATATTCCTTCCAGGAAGCTTCCCTCTTAAATCACTTTATGATCCTTGATTAATTCTGATTCATAAGACTACTTGAGAGTAATCTTACAGGGCCTCAGTATACATAAAGTGGTTTATATGACTCCCTTTTCCATGTAATTACAGTGAAATCCTCATTTTCTTCTAAATTTAAGAAAACCCGGAATTCTGTGATTCTGTGTTTCAATGTGGGTGGGCATTTGTAGCTCTAGAGGTCTGTGAAGATCTGTGAAGGGTTTTTTGTTTGGGTTTTTGATTTTTTTTTAATGCCAAGTGTGTTCATAAATTTAAGGATAAATAAGAATTTTTTTTGCACGTTCATACCTTTTCTTTCCCCATCTTCCTTTTACAGGTGCCCAAACTAGATTTAATTTTGAGCTTCCAATTCACAGATTGCGCTTCACTTCAAAAGTCTCTGCAACTGATATGTCAACCATTCCTCCTTCAGCAAGTCTCAACCTTCCTCCTGTTACTATGTCAGGCAAATACATAATGGAAGAACATGATACTTACTCAGACCAAATTTGGAGCATAGATGAACTACCTGCTAAGCAGGGCTATTATCTACAGGGGAACTACTTACGATGCGTGGCTGAAGTAGGTGTTGGAGACAGTGTTCATCTTTGATAACTTGTTATTTCTATTCTGTTATATTTCTGTATGTGCATCTTTCCATTATTTTAATCATTTAACTACTCCAGAACTCTCAGATTGACAGGTTGTTCCAAATACAGCATTTGTAATTGCATGACACTGAAATGGAACCTCCTCACTCATTAGTTTGATAAGAAGCCAACATATAATGCAGTGAAGACCACTGTATTGAATTATTTTGATGGTGTTACTTTGTACAAATAAAAAAGGAAGATGTGTTTAGAAACTTGTTTTCAGAATGGCAATATTTCTTATCAGTGAAGTAGACAAAGTATATTATACTGATGATTCAGCGTCATTTTAAACTGAAAGGTTATGCAAACACATCAGATAACATAATTTGCAAAGAAATACTGAGATCTAAAAACTGTTTTAATGTTTTATAACTTTCTTTTTTTTCAGAATTAGACAGTTTCATAGCTAGGATGATGTATATATAATCCCAGCAAATTATATAAATTTTTCTGTTTGACACAGTATTCTACTCACAGCTCTATTTGTGTACCAATTTCTACAGTTACTTTTCAGAGAGAGAAAATTGAGGCTGCTTTAAAGAAACCAGGCTGGTGGGGAAAAGTGAGGCTTTTCTATTACCTACATTTCTTTGGTCAGAAAGAGTCTAGCCGTGTTTGTGATTGAGACTTCTGATGTTTGCATCTTAATGGGAAAATGTTAATTAAGTGCTACTCTTTCCTCAATGCATGAATTATTTTCTAGCTGAAGAAAGAAACTCCTGAATTTGTGTAGCATGCAAAACAAAAGTGAAGGCCTACTTAGAAAAGGCAAAAACAAAGTCTAAGCAGTTGTAGAAAATACCTGTACTTGCTCATCTACAGTGAGTAGAATAATGTACTTTTAGGGGTTGACAGTTCATTTCTATTTTGTTCTGATAATGATTTATTACCTAGAATGAGGTAGAATTTCACATACTTTCATGAACCTCAATCAAGTCCCGCATTTTCTTGTTTAAGCTAAACTTAAGCAGGAGATTAAACTTTTTCATATAATAGTCTATGACCTTCAATTTTCTGATAGACATTCACAGCAGAAAAATTGCAAGACAAAGCGTTTTAATGCTCTTTTTGATGGCAGTAACAATATAATTGGACTTGCAAAGATATGCCTGAAAACACAAAAACGCATTGTTTTGAAAACATAGGTATGCTAACTGTTGTAAAGTTTTGTTTTAAAATGTTTTATTTCTGCAGGTTGGTTCCTTTGAACATAATCTCACAACTGATCTTTTAAATCATTTAGTATTTGTGCAAAAAGTGTTCATGAAGGAAGTAAATGAAGTCATACAAAAGGTTTCAGGTAAGCTGAATACTTAAACCAACTTTAAGTAAGATCTTTAAACCTTATTTGATGGCAACATTATGTAGCATTCAGGATCAGCTTTTGATTTCACTGACACCATCATTTCACATCTATCACTCCAGCAGAGCTGGAGTAATAAAACAGGCTGTGGATATTTTTGTAGCTCGATTAGAAAAAAGATGGTTTCTTGGGAAGCAGGATAGTGTATTATTCAGGTCACTGAATGTGTATGGCATGACCTTGGCTGGGTTGCTTCCTGTATTCATTTCATTCACCTATAAAATGTAGATCATGATATTGCACTTTGTAAAATAATGTCAGCACATTAATGGAAATGGAATCTTTTTAATGGAAAAGCTGTGTCTGGGGAAAATAGTGTCAATATTGGTATTACTTAGTGTTTCCTGTTCCTAGCTCTGTGACTTTTTGCGGATTACATGTTTCAGTACTGTAAGAAAAAGGCATTTGGCTATTCATTAGATTGCATTGTGTATCATGCTGTATATTGCAGAAATTAAAGTTAAGCGGTCATCTAAACTGATCTTCTGTTCTCAATTTTCATAACAAAAATAGCATTGTCATGGAAAACCCAATTAGAGAACAGTTGCAGAATCACTCAATGCTGCCTCCTGTGTAATTTCACACTCGTGCACTCATCTATTTGAGTAGACAGCCAAAGTTACAAAACATATATTTTCTTACACAAAAACTCTTGTCTGACCAAATCAGTTTACACAGCAGTTAAAAATAGGTCCACTCACTAGTTCTTACTGTTAGAAATTATTTATTAGAAGCCTTGTCTGTGTATTAAGAGGTAATAATAAAAAGTAAAAAAGAAAGTAGAATAACCAGGGCAAAGAAAGGGAGTATCAGTTCTAGGTAGGATTTTAAAGGAAGAAAGATGCATGTTAGAGAATGTTACCAGATGACAAATGTAAATAAATATTCAAAGGCATGTGAAACTTCAAATAGTTTGAGTTTAAGAATTTTTGAGTTATCCTGAAAGGCTATTATAGAAATTAGCTATTTTTTAAGAGAAAAAATCATTAATAGTTGGAAACATCATGAGAAAAGACAAAAAGACAAAAGTGCTCAGTGAAAGGAGTGTCTTTGTGTGTGTCTGCACACTCCTTTGATCTACTCTGTCTCTGTGTGTATATTCATGTATGCAAACATATATAAAAGAAATGTGCAGGCCCAGATGACATAATCTCAAAGGAGTCAGAAGATGCAGTGAAGAAAATGGAAAATATCAGAATCCCTGAAGGATGATATGAAACAGATTTTAAACACCCTGATGTTTATTCCAGGCAAAATGTATTAGCATTGGGTAGTAAGAGAAGACTTAAGTAGAGAATAAACCTTCAACAACTGTCATTATTCTATTACAACATGTTTTATAGAGGAGCATAAAGTGGTGAATCGGGAAACCTCTACTGGCTTTCTTTTACAACATTTCTCAAGTCTTCAGAGTTTGAGCTCTCCTCTGGTTTTATGTGAGGAATTTATTACCATTGCTGGTTCTTTGCTTTTCCAGACTACAAATTTGTGTCGCTAGTAGCAGCCTCGTGGTTTCTGAAACGTGACTGCTACTTTCCATACTATGGTAATTCAGCAGGAATGTGGTCAGGGGCCAGCAGTCCATGGTGTACTGGGTGTTGAATGAGGAACAGTGGGGCAGATCATAGTTTTTGTCCTTCTGGCTTGTCTCAAAGTAACTCACCTGGCTATAAAATTCCAATTAGTGTAATATACTAAGGTGTTTTTTATAATTACTGTTTCTATTGCACTAAAATACTGATTGCATATTATTCTTACATAAAAACTGGGTAAGTACCAATTACTTAACGATGAAGTTGCACCAGTTAAAAGCTAGTTAATGAGCAGAGCAGGTCATAAAAATTTACACTACAAAGTGTATTTATTTTTATAAACCTTCAGCTAATTACTATTTAAAATGAGCCTTTTATGTCACTGTCACCTTCTTTTATATCTATTTGTTTTTAAATGTTTTCTTTGTTAAAACTTGAAATGTGCATATTTAATGTGTACAGGAGGGGAGCAGCCAATACCTCTTTGGAATGAACATGATGGCACAACTGATGGAGAAAAACCAAAAATACTTCTTTACTCATTAAGCCTACAGTTTAAGGTAATCTTATGATAACAAGCCAGTGGTCTTAGATGCTACTAATGGCTTTTGGGTTTTTACCTCAAAGCTTACTGAACCTGGAATACTCTGCATAAAGAAAAAGACCTTGAGTTTGGTTCCTGTAATCTTTTAAAATAGCTTAGTGCTATTGCATCATGAAAAGTGATTATGTCCTCTTGTCTTGCTCCAGGGTGAAAAGGGGGTTTGGTTAAGTTTTGGTTGTTTGGGTGTTTTTTTGGGTGTTGTTTTGGGATTTTTTGGTTTGGTTTGGTTTTGTTTGTTTATTTGTTTTGAGGGGTTTTTTTCTCCTTTCTCTTTATGTCTCTGAACCAGATCCTAATAACTTCATGACTTCCTTATTCATTAGGGAATTCAAGTGACAGCTACGACTCCCTCAATGCGAGCTGTGAGATTTGAAACTGGGTTGATAGAACTTGAACTTTCAAACAGACTGCAAACCAAAGCAATGCCTGGAAGTAGCAGCTACCTCAAACTATTTGGGAAATGCCAGGTGGATTTAAATCTGGCACTAGGACAGATTGTTAAACATCAGGTTAGTGCCCGACATCTTTGCATGTGGTGCTCTTAATAGTGTGCATTTAAAAAAAACAGAACTAAGCCAAGAGGCTATCTTAAACTACTGGGTTTTTGTCCAGTTTGGCTGTGGAGTGTGTGTAAAGTGTAGGGGAGCTGGGGAAGGAGGGTGTTGGTTCTTAATTTTTTGGTGGTTTTTTGCCTTGTTTTGTTTCGTTTTACTTTTTATTCATAAAGGTGTAAGCATTCTGCAGCACACAGTTGTGCAAATTTAGTTCCTGAATATTGTCTCATATTTTGTTCTTGAGTCAAGATGACACTGAAGATGACTTTTCAGAAGAATTAGCAAGCCTTCATAATGAAGGCCCGTGTACATGCGTAAAAGATGGAAGGAGTCAAGTATGGGCTCTTTTTGATTTTCTTTTTCATGCTATTGAAATCTTAAAACTTACTAGGTCTTTACAACAATAATGGCCTTGTTACTGAGGCACATTCAAAATTTTGTTGATTTTGGTATTCTTTTTAGGGCATGTAAATGAAATAAGGTAAGACAAGATCCAGACCTGGCCAGACCTGCATTTTGATCTAGTTTATTTGCCTTAGTTTGACAGTTGTATCTCTTGTATTCTTAAACCCACTGTTAACCCTGGAATCACTAATTCTATGATATTAAAGTATTTTGTGATGCCTAAAACAAACAACTGCAAATCTTAGAAGTTATAAATGTACTGTTGCAGTAGAGGATCTGGATATATAAATAGTTATTTTATTTAACATTTTATGATAAATAAGGAAAATTGCACTGCAATTACACTGCATCACACGGCCATTTCATGCAAGAAAATCAAATATTCTTAAAAGAACTTAACCTAAAAGAGAAAAGGGGGAAAGGAGACATCTTTGCTTCTTGTTGTAATTTTACATTTTGTCAGATGCAGTAATTTCATTGTTTTTAATCCCCTGTCTCTGACTTTTTCCCTGCTCCAAACCCCTCCCCCTTCCCATTTTTTGAACATTCTAAGGTTTATGAAGAAGCTGGCTCCGACTTTCATCAGGTTGCCTATTTCAAGACCAGAATTGGATTAAGAAATGCTCTCCGAGAAGAAATTAGTGGCTCATCAGATAGAGAAGCTGTGCTTATTACTTTGAACAGGCCCATTGTTTTTGCTCAGCCTGTGGCCTTTGATAGAGGTATTGAAGACACAATTGCTATAAATTTGTCTTCATATTGAGGAAGCTATGTTGTTGGGTTTTTTGTTGTGGGTGTTTGGGTTTTTTTTCCAAAAAAGCTTGATTATTTGAGACATAGTACATTTCATGTTAAATCAAAATGTTAGGGAGCTGGGAAAGTTAGGAGATTTACTGCATGTTAAAAGGTTAATAATTCCTAATGTAAAAGATTCCTTTTGCTGCAATGATTAGTTTCCAGATTGCTTGACAGAAGTTGCTTTTCTAAATCTTGACAAATTAATAAGGCTGGGAACAGCATTGATTTCTGTATTTTATCGTGTTAACCCTGATGCTAAATTATTTGCTTTGTCCATCTTGTCATTTGCAGCATGAGACTCTTCACCACATGCTGAATATGTGTGTGTGTCCACTGTTGTACATCCACTGTCTTAAAATAATGGAGAAATGTAAAAACAGACAAACAAAAAAAGCTTTCTTTAGTGAAACTCTGGTTTCTTTTTTCACGTGTGTTGATTTCAATTAAGTATTTCAATATGTGGTTTCTTCACAAAGCTGTGCTGTTTTGGCTGAACTACAAGGCTGCATATGACAACTGGAATGAACAGAGAATGGCTTTACATAAAGATATTCATATGGCCACAAAAGAAGTAGTAGATTTGCTGCCTGGAATCCAACAAACCTCTGCGCAGGCTTTTGGTACCCTGTTTCTTCAGCTGACTGTTAATGACCTAGGAATTTGCCTGCCCATCACAAACACACCTCAGGTAATCAAAATGTCTAAAGCAATGCGAATATTAGTAGTCTGTTGAAATAGCCATTTGTATGTGGTACATGGCATTTACGTTCATAAATGTACCTTTTCATCACACCAACTCACAGGATACGGATAATTGCAGTAGTGACATTGCTTGTAGCAGAAAATTGTGTTCTCATTTATAGAACTATATTACTCATGTATCAGTTGGCATGCATGTTTTGGGGAAATGGAATGATAAGGTGGATATGTGATCTGTACCTCCTAAGTATAAAATGGAGAATATTATGCTGCCAGCAGTTTTAAAATATAAACTTGACAGCAGTTAAAAAAAAAGACACAAAGCAGGGGAGCGTTATAAGGATAGATGATGTTAAATGACTTTGTGAGAAAACTGTGGATTCAGAGGCTGTTCATATGTTGAATTGAAAGTAGTCTTAATGGGGAATAATTCCAGAATAGGAATGAATAATTTTAATGATGTAGAGGGAAATAATCATAATACATAGAAATGTAAAGGAGTAATGAGGCCAATAACCTAGAAGTCATAATAACATTTTGATTGTGAATTTTCTATCTGGCAAGTATGGACAAAACAGATGGTATTTTGTTTATTACAAATTATAGTAAATTATGAAAAATACATTCTGGCTTAAGCTGTATGTAGAATATTTGCAGTACTTGGATCAAAAGAAGTCTAGCTTTAGAAAAGGGAATATGTAGGCTTTTTTTCAAATAAACAAACTTACAGACCTTCATGTACAAAGGACTGTAAAGTAATCGGTCGGTCCTGTGTATTTAAATCTCTTCATAATTGTAGATAACAGACATACAAGAAGGGAATATGAGAAGAGAATCAGTTTTCTAATGGGGAAAGATGAAAAGCATGTAGCACACATACAGTATCACTTGGACATTGCAATGACAGTAAATTCTGTGATTTTATTTTCCAGTCTAACCACACTGCAGATCTTGACACTGGCTCTGCTTTAGTCCTGACTATTGAAAGCACGCTAATCACTGCCTGCTCCTCAGAATCTTTAGTTAGCAAAGGTCATTTTAAAAACTTCTGTATCCGGTTTGCTGATGGCTTTGAGACAAGTTGGGATGACTGGAAACCAGAAATAAGAGGAGATCTAGTTATGAATGCATGTAAGTGGGTGTGATTTCATACTGGACAATATTATTTCAGGTGTAAATCTACTTTCATCCTTTTCTGTGACCTGTAAAAGCCCTTAACCTTCCCCAAAAAGATGAAGACAAGATTTTGGCCTTTTGAAAGCAAAATAATACGGATCTAAAAGGTTGTATTCCTTTCTGTTTTCATTATAAGCATTCAGGTAGTGTCTGACAGACGTTGGAAGAGTTTGATGTGTTGTTTTGATATTATTTCATAAGATCCCAGTGAATTTCCGATAGTTTAATATAGATGATTTTTATTTATATATACATATATATCTTCCATTATGGTGAAGATTCTGGAATGGAATGGAATATCAAGTTGATCTAGAATTGGATGTTACCAAGTAGATTCACTTTAAATAAGAAAATATATTTAATGGGAAATTAAATTAAACCTTCTGTCCAGCTACACTCATGCTTTAATTGCCAACTGCAAGAAACAGGTGGAATTTCATAGGGCTGGTCTAAAGTAACTTTCACTGTCTACCTAATTAGTGTATGTGCTTCATATAGGTGTTGTGCCAGATGGTACGTATGAAGTGTGTTCCAGGACAACAGGACAGGCTGCAGCAGGTAATATGTTGTTGTTTCTTGAGGCTGTATAAAAGTCAGGAATTTTATAAGCAAATAATCATCCTTTAGGTTTCTTGCTGTTAGAAATCCTGTTCTGGAATAGCATATGTGGCTGCAATTGTAAGAGCTGAAGTCTGAGATAGTCCCAGTCATCAGGTTGGCTGCAAGGCATGTATTTTAGTTAAGTTAGCCTGTGTACATCTCTTCTTAAACAAATACTGATGTTGTAGCTGTGAAGTACCTCCAGCAACCATTTCAGTTGTGCCGCTCGTTTTTCTTGGAGGAGGCAGAAAAGACAGTTCTTTGTAACTGATAAATTGGCTAACCAATACATGAGTGAGTGTGTGGGATTTTTTTGGAAAAACCAAACAAACCAAAAGAAACCCAAGAAACTAAACATGGTGAAACTTTTTTATCTGTTTTTAATGCAGAAAGTAGTAGTGCTGGAACCTGGACACTGAATGTGTTATGGAAGATGTGTGGTATTGATGTCCACATGGATCCAAACATTGGGAAAAGACTGAATGCCTTAGGCAACACCCTCACAACGTTGACAGGAGAGGAAGATATAGATGATATTGCTGACCTCAACTCCGTGAACATAGCTGACCTTTCAGATGAGGATGAAGTTGATGCTATGTCTCCCACTATACATGCAGTAAGTCAACCAACCAGAATAAGTGCTAGTAATTGGAAGTCTTCAGTCAAATGCAAAGATTTGCCTTGAGTCCAGCATGATACTTCTTACAGCTCATGTAACTCCTGTTGCAAATCAAAGAAGTTCGTGTGTTAAGTTTTCTAACTCCATATTTCAAAGGGCAGTAATGACGGATCATATTTCTGCCAATATTGTGTGGAAATAATCAACCTGGATTCGAAAATATGGAGACACAATACCTAACTTCAGGTACTTGAATTGGAACATCTGTGGCTCTAGATAGGTTTATTTGAGAGATTAAGTTATTAACATAAGCAAATTAGAACAAAAATCTTTTGGTACTTCTACCTGATATGCTGGTGACTTTGCTTTTTGGTTTTGCATAAAAACATTTTAACAGGTATTCTTTAATGGTTCTTAAATGTTTCTTGCTTGCCAACAGTGCAAACATTGTCCCAGAGCACTCATGTTCTGGTTGTTTTTTAGAAATCAGATGGAGGTTCATTATGTGGAGATGCACGCAAGCTAACATTTGGGCAGCGGATTGTAAATCACCTGTTGGGTTTGAGCCCCCCAAACCATCGATACTCTGTTCCTGTAGAATATCTATTGGGGTCAGCGAAGTGTGATTCTCCTCAGTCTAGCAGATCACATATGAAAGCAGGCAGATCCTGCTCATGGGGACATGTATGTAGTAGTTACAGTGTATCTTAACTGAATGATGGGGTTTGGATCACTGGAAAAAAATATCCAATCAGATGCCTTCTGAAATGAAACTGATTCTTTTGCATGCACTAATCCAAATTTTAAGATGTGAAATTCACTTTGCTTGTTAGATCATATTAATGTCTGATTTTTTTATGAAAGCTTTAATTAAATGTTTATTTTAAATAGGAGATTGTTGATCACCGACGACAGGGAGCTTCTAGTATCCAGACTGGAGAACAGAGAGGAAGAAAGTTTGTGAAACGCTTGGTTGATATTAGAGAGCTCAATGAGCAAGCTAAAGTTATTGATGATTTAAAGTAAGTTGGGTTTTGCTTCCCCTCTGTCTGCAAGGGGAATACAGAGCTCAGTAACTATATGCTAAATAATGAAGGGGAGGCTCCTTTTACTTCCTGTACTTGGAATAAAATTGCTGTCACCATTCTGAGGGCAGTTGTGTCTGAAATTTGGATTTTAGATGAAAAGTTTCTTCGAATACAAATGCAAGAATCAAAATTACGTTTTGTGCCTGCCTTTTCTCAGGCTGTGAATGCTTCGGGAAGCCGCAATTCTGTCAAAATAGCAGGTGCTTCACAAAGTTTTTTAAACCATTTAGTGGTGTGTTGATAATAAATCTTCTGTAGTTGCATTTGGCACTAGTTATGAGGAACTAATAAAAAAGGAAAAAATGGGATAATTCCCAGGCAAAGCAAAACATCATCGCAACACAGATTTTTGAAATGGTAAAAATAATGGCACTGATTTGTAAGCTAACTCAGCTGTGATTTATCTCCAGAAAATTAGGTGCAAGTGAAGGAACTATAAATCAAGAAATTCAGCGCTACCAGCAACTGGAGTCAGTGGCTGTCAATGATATCCGCCGAGATGTTCGTAAAAAGCTACGGAGATCCAGTATGAGGGTGAGCAGCATTATGCACTTGCATTGCATAATTCTTTTCTGCATGTTGATTAAAGCAAAGAAAATGTTAGTAGTGGAAAAGGAGGTTAAGATTATCAAGTAGTTCAGCAATCCCTTTACCTTTAGGAGAGGGCAGGGAAAAGTTGTTCTCTCGTGTAATAATAGAGATAGGAAAATTGGAATTTCACAGATATTATAATGTAAATGGGCTTATTTGCATACTCAGAAGAAATAGAAAAAAAAAGTGAGTTTGAAAATGTCATTTACACTTTCAGCAGATTTTAAACTTATTCCTTATTGGCCTGGGGAATGCAGATGCAGAGGCAAGCATGTTAACTGCTCAGGCAAATGATAGATACTTATTGCTGTTCCACCTGGCACGTGTGCTTGCTATAACCATGTTCTATGTGTAAACAAACAGCACATTTGCTGATTTAAGTGGTATAAAAATAAGATCAAGCTACCAGGCATAGACACTGGAAGAAACTGGACAAAACCCAAGCAGGATTGCTGGTAATCCCACAAACGTGTGGCTGTTTTTGCAGACCCTGATAACAAACCTGGCAAAAGATGATTTTCAGTGTGTGCTAGAACATGAGCTCCAAGCATGATGTGTCAGTAATAAGAAAAGATTTTTCAATTAGTAATCTGTTTGCAACTCTTCTCTCAGGGGCTCTCATGTTATCTCATGTTCTTCTGTTACTGCAGTGGCAGCTAGGGAGGATGTCTTTTGAAACGGTCAGATTATTAGCTTTGGGTACACGTTTCTCCTGGCAACAGGACATTACCAACCTCAGCAAATATGAAAACTGAACATGCATCCAGAAGCAAGATGAAGATGTTGGCACATGTGAAAAGAGATGCAGTTCAAAAAAAATCTTTTTACTTGACTGGCACATCTATGGAAAACTGTATTTTAGCTTGTCAGAGTTTTCCTCCTCTGTTCTCAGTTGTTGCATTTAAATATTATTTTTGTTTTAGGCTGCCTCCTTGAAAGACAAATGGGGTCTGAGCTACAAACCCAGCTATAGCCGATCTAAGAGTATTTCAGCATCAGCTAGACCACCTCTGAAGAGAATGGACAGAACAAGGTAAGCTTCTGTGAATTTGAGATCTGTGACAGCAATGACAGCCTGCGTAACAGAGGAAGCATTAGACTTTGGCTGTAAAACTCCGTTCACTGTAAGCAGTGGCTATTTGTGGTGGAATTAGACAGGAGGTGGTAACTTTAGAAGACAGACATGTTCTAAAAAGCAGCTTTTATAACAGACTTAGTAGTTTGTCAAATGAGAACTTTCCATTCTGCATCACCTTAGGGTTTTCTACAGAATTCTGCTTTAAAGTAATACTGAAGTACCATAAAAAAGAAAAACTGGCATAATGTGATCAGTTCAATTCCTACACTTGAATTGCAATCACATGCCTTAAAGGGCTGTTGTAATGAGAAGAAGAAAGGGAGATGCTTTTTATTTTTCATTTTGTGAATAATAATTTTCTTTTAATCTCTTCATATGCATAGTATGTATTGCTTTTATCATGGCTGCTGAGCAAACTGCTGTAGTTGTATAGAGATGCCTCCTAGTAAGCCATAAACCATATGTTTAGATTGCTATGGTTTTTGGTTTTTGAACACACGTATTTAAGTCTATTGCTCCTGCAGATAAATCTGAAACATCTAAATTTGGAATATAAAAAAAGTACTGCATTATTATGTATTAAATATGAAACAACTGAACATTAAAAAGATTGAGAGGAGTGTTAGAATTCTTTGGGTTTTTTTGTTGTTTTTTTTTTTCCTGAGAGAAGAAAATCTCAATAGGAATTTACTTTGAATTTGAATACCTCTGTAGAAGCAAATGGAAATGTTTAAATAATCCAAATGTAAAAACACCAGACAGCAGATATTCCAGAATAAAACCTGCTTTGTAACCACTCTAATGTGCCCTTGAAAAGGAATCTCTCTTCTGAATTAAGTAGCATTCTTGATAATTAAAGCAGAGCAAGTGTTGAAGGCATGAAGGTTCTTATTCAAGATCTGTCAGATGAAAACAGCTTTCATTTTACCTTTTCACCAAGTTTTCTGAAGAGAGCCAGAAATTGTATGGAAAAGACGATGGGGCTTTTCTGTTGCTCCATAAGAAACACTAAGCTCTGAAAAACTTAGTGAGTACTTTGATTGTGAGTGTAAAGTGATATCTATACATTATGGGCTAAATAATTCAGTTGCATCACAGAATGCATTATCTGGCAACCTGCTTTATGTCCCATGTGGTAGATCACGTATAACTTATTTTTCTGGAATTTTTGCATGTTGGCTCAGGATTGAAAAACTTGCATAAGGAAATAAGCAGAGGTTGGCTAGAGATAGACTGCTGGCCAAACACTGTGTAGCCTCCTTTGCTTTAATTCTCCCCCTCCCTTTTTCCTTTTCATATACCTTAAGGTATTCTTTTATAATTTTTTCCACAACAAAATTTTACATAGTGACTGTATTTTCTTATTTCCTTATATTTATGTAGTTACATGTTTTCATGAATGTAAAATCCTGTAGTAAAGCTTAACAAGTTGTTCTGTTTTCCTCTTGCTTCTAGCTCTCGACTAGGAGACAGTGAAGACCTCCCAGATATTCGTGTAGATGCTGCATCTCCTGGGCCAAGAGTAACTTTCAACATACAGGATTCTGTAAGAATTACTTTATATGCCATATAATTATATTTTCTGTGCCACTTGGTCACAAGTTCATGATATAGGTATAGCTAGGGAGATCTGAATTGCTTGTATGTTTGTGTGTGTCTATTTCTGTTAACGTGGGCCTCAAATAATGGATGGGTTTTGGAAGACATATTTGATTTCGTAGAAGTCAGATGTGTTTTGGTTTCTAAACACAGAAATCAAATGAATAACTGGAGAAAATACTTGGGTTTTTTTGTTTGTCTTGTTTGTTTTTTTTTTTTAATAGACTGACACAGTAGTAATGCAGTTGTTCTGGAATTTTTAACAGAAGTGTGCAAAAAATTGCTTAGTATTTTTGGTGTTTGAATATATTTAGAGGTTTGGAAATAGGTATTAGTTTGCTGTAACCCTACAGGTTTTCTGTATGTTATAAATGGGTTGTTGAATCATTGACTTGGTCGCTGTTTTTTCATTTTGAAAATGTTCCTATCATGTCAGTTTTGCATGGCTGGGATTATTGTTATTGTTTTAATTTATATCTTTTTTTCTTTCCACTTCTAATTAAGTTGAATAAAACAGCTTTGGGGATTGCACAACAATCCAGCTGTCCAGGGGAAGGGTATTTTCAGGTATTTTTGAGAAAACAACCAAGTATTCTTTGCCAGAGAACTAATTTATCTCATAGAGAGTTGCTTTTCAATGCTTCATCTCTTTTGCATGCAGCTAAACAGAATGTATATAAAATATGAAAATATTTAAATTTAAATACGTAAAGTAAGCAGGAGAACATGATTGTGATGAGCTTTCACAGTGTTTCTACATCCTTATGTAGGCCTAAAACTTGGTAGTTTTTGTAAAATGAATTATTGCAATTTTGGTTTGTATATTTATGAAGACTGATTAACCCTGATGTAAAATGATGTAAGTCTGGCCTTGAAATATGGTTTACAAGAGGTTTTTAGTATGTGTGCTTTTGTCTGTTTACATGGTGTTCCAAGATTGCAGGCATCAAAACCAGTACAAAATAAGTGCTAGGTAGGAGGACATCCTCTCACACTTCAGCTGCTGTTGGAATTCCTATACTTAATGGAGAGTAAGCTATTTTCAGATAATAGAGAGTACAGAACTTAATACCCAGAGAACAAACAGTAGAGATTTTTAAAATGCTTTAAAAAACACGTTTAGCGAAAATAGTGAAGATCTGTTTTTCCTTACAAAAACCCAGAACAACAACAAAAAAATCAAATCAAAACAAAAAACCCAGCCAATGAACAAACAAACAAAAGAAACCTAAATAAAGAGTAACTTACTTTTTTCCCCTTCCAACTCATTTCATTCTCCCAGGAAATAAATTCCGGAGAGATAGAAATGAAACATAGAAATGTGCTTTGCACATTTAAATGTTTTCACATTTAAAAGCTATCCTATCTTTCGTTGTTGTTGTTACATATAAGCCTGGTTTGCTTAATTTTTGTTAGCATAGCAAAATGCAATCAAATAATTAGAGGTATTGAATGCTGAATATTAAAAAAAAACAATCTTACTGACATTTTAGTGTCAGTTCTTCAGCAGAGCTCTAATTTGAATATGCAGACAACTGTGTAGCTCTATAGTAACACTGCATAGGTAGTGCTGGTGTTAAACTAGAACTTCTAGGTATTTTTCATAGGTATTTTAGGAAGTTAATGTTTGCAGTGTGCTTTATGTGAGAAATCAGAGGCCCTTTTTGGAAAGTAGCCTGAAGTCCATTTTGTGTTAAAGCATGTGTGCCCGGGAGTGCAGCCTAGAACATGTGTGCTGTACATTCTGCGTTAGCATCCTGCATGCACACCTCACTAATACTCCTGGGTGCCTCACCCCTCTATGAGGTTACTGATGATTCTTGTTGCCTTCTGTTCTTTTCTTGCCAAATGTTTTTAAAATTGAAATGTTTCCATTCTTCTGATTGTGAGAATTTGTCAGATCATGGTATGTGTTTAGCCAACAGACTGAGCTCAATCACTGGGCAATGGCAAATGTCTCCTCACCAAGCTTTCCCTTCTTTGTTTTTCGCAATCTCTTGCAATTTCTGCACCTGCATTCCCTGTACTATGAGGAACTTGTGAGTAAAAGTTTCTCATAGCACTCTTGCATTTTTATTTCTAGAGCTATCTAATACATTCTTGATGGAAATGATGTCTGTGGAAATTTAATATCTTTTTGTCTTTTTATAATCAGTTTCCAGAGGAGACAGAAATGGACCTTTTGTCTGTAACTATTGATGGTCCCTCCCATTACCCATCTACTAGTGAAGGCTCATGCTCAGTATTTGGTTCACCCAAAACTCCAGTTGTCTTCTCATCCGGCATTCCCTTCCAGCCTGAAGAAGGACGCCGGGATGACAGCTTATCATCAAGCAGTGAGGACTCTGAGAAGGAGGATGACCATGAGAGAGAAAGGACGTATTTTTATAGGAAACCACCGTAAGTGACAGTCCTAAGGAAGAGAACAGAAATTAAGAAAATACACTTGAAATACTGACTTGAAAGCTACAAAATCTGCTAGTGAGAAAGGACTGAATTTTGCCTGAAGTGTCCATGTGGGAAGCAGGAAAAGTTGTGTTCAGCAGAAGTGACTATGAGGAGCAATTCTGATATGAAAAGGATGCAACAGTGAGAAATTTCAGAGCTTGGAACAGAATAAAAGAACTTGGAAAGTGAGGTTTTTGAGGCTTGGGGCAGGTTTTAGAGGGACCAAATGAAAGCACAACTTTCAGTGATTATAGCTCCCTAAAGTACATGTAATATTGTAAATATTTACAAACATGGAAATTATTATATATATTTTTGTTCCTTTTTGTGACTCAGAATTTAAAAATGCTTAGTTCTTTGTAGTACCCTCTACTAAGAAAGGATACTCTGAAATGTGTGAATGGAAGGTGGGTCACAGTGTTGCTGTGCATGAGATAAGGCCCTTTTCAGCAAAGTTCTTAGTGGATGTAGTCTATGAATGCCTCCTACCATCTCTTCAGGTAAATCTCATGCTAATGTCTAATCCACAACTGTGCCTATGCAGGAGTACGTCTCGCAAGAAAGCAACAGGGTTCGCTGCTGTCCACCAACTGTTCACTGAGCGCTGGCCAACAACACCTACCAACAGAAGTATGACTGGTACAACCACAGAGAGAAATATTGACTTTGAACTTGATATCAGGGTTGAAATTGATTGTGGAAAATGTGTACTGCACCCTACAATGCTTCAGCAAGAACATGATGACATAAGTTTACGAAGGTAATGTAGTTGATATTACAAGTTTGTTTTAGACATCTCTAGTTTTTTTCAATACTAGAAAATATACTAGTACTACTCTTATTAATACTAATGAGTATTAAGCTTGCTTTAATAACATACAGTCTGTCTATTTTAGGAGCTATGATCGGAGTTCCAGAAGTTTGGATCAAGAGTCTCCTACAAAAAAGAAGAAATTTCAAACTAATTATGCATCTACTACTCACTTACTTGCTGGCAAGAAAGTGCCATCATCTCTACAGACAAAATCTAGTGATGTGGAAACAACAGTGTTTTATATTCCTGGGGTGGATGTAAAGGTAAAAGGAGTATAAACCTTAGCCGGGAAGCATTTACTCATTCTCTATGCTCAAATATGACTTCAAAATAAATACACTGTTACAGTATGTACAGGTTCATGTATACGAAGCACATTGGCAAAATCTTTTTCAGTTATGTGGATGCTGCTGATATTGGAATAATGTAATACTACACTGAAAACTGATAGATGCTTTGGTGCTTTCACTCTCGTTTTCTGGGCAAAAACCCCCAAAGTCTTTATATGTACCATCAAAAATAGAACCATGTCAAATGATGCTCTGTGATAAATAGTGTATGTGATACTAGATCATGAAATCAGTTCCATTAATATTTGGGTGTCTAAAATTAGACATTGGTTTGCTTATTTTCTCCTCTCACAGGTAGTTTATATTGTATGTCAGTTTTAAATAAAGGAAGATCTGTTCACTGTTGATAATTCAGGGGAAGAGCAGCTTAGCAGTTGGCCCACTAACACGTGAATCTCTTTTACTGTGTCTTCTGTGTTGCTTTTTATAGCAGTCAGAGTCTTGGTACAAAACCTGTTATTTTAGGACACTGTTCTCTCAAACACTGCCAGACTGTACAATCCTTTTGTTTTTTTTTCTCTTTTTTTTTTTTTTTCCCTATAGTTGTTTCTGTATCCAG
>NDXB01010454.1:88084-116939 GCA_002631895.1 Agapornis roseicollis
TTTTTCCCCTTGTTTCTGTATCCAGTAAGAAAGCGTTTCAACAGAAATGTTCTTGTATTTTGTGATTTGAAACCCTATGGATTAAGAACAGGGGAAAATAAGTTAGTGCTGCATGGACATTTCAAGGAATTCAGTTGAGGCAGTGCTTGCCTCTTGAAACAACAGTTTGGATTATCTAGCCTTTCAGTGTGGAAGGGCTGTGTGTGTCCACTTTGCAGTATTTCAGGCTATATTCAGGGATAAGTTATGCCTTGGGTCCTGCCTTTGCCTTTAGTCAGATTTAGGAATAACTAAACATTCTCTACAGCTTTTATTATTTCCATTGATTGTGTATTATGCACATACAGAATGTGTGAACTCTTGGATTTTTATCTTTTTAATGCAACTCTGGATGCCAGTGTTTAGCAGAGGAGTAGCTTCATTGTGCAGTAAGACAAAAAACTATGCAAATAGTTGGCAGCACAGGATGTCTATGATGTGAGTGAAGAAACAAGCTTTAGTCATTGTTCCTAAATAGTAAATTCCTCTGTTTCTCTGTGTTCCCTTGATATTTTGTTTGTAGTTTATGAATAATATATCTTGCAGTGGTTATTTTTTGTAAACAATGGAAAAGCATTTTTTGTAAGGGAAGGAGTGACAGCAAACTGTTGTGCAGAAATCGAGCTACTTGTATGAAGTAAATTGATCTTTTTTTGCTTTCCAGTTGCACTACAACTCCAAGACTTTAAAGACTGAATCGCCAAATACTTCTCGAGGATCCTCTTTGCCAAGAACCCTTTCCAAAGAGTCCAAGCTGTATGGTATGAAAGATACTGCCACATCTCCTCCTTTATCTAGCGCTATTCACAGCAAGACTAACACCTTACTTCCTCCCCAACCCCCACCCATCCCATCAGGTACTTACAGACAATAACCTTCTAAAACTACCATGGATATATATCTATCTTCCTTCGTGTAATCTACTGGTTTTAGATCTGTCTGTGCATTACTTGGAGCACTGTATTTATCAAGTCTTAACTTTGGCTGCAGAAACCTGATCCCAGAAGCATGAATGCAGTTCATGAAGCTGCATTTTTAGAAATCACTTGCCAAACCAGTCGCAGTAATATGTCTGTCATAGTCACCATGTCCCAGTGATGGACTGTCACAGCCTTTTCTGTGTTTTCATCAAACAAAATTATGCTTAATGCTGAAAAGCAAAGTTTAAGTATCTGTATAAAAAGTGAGCACTGGCTGCTTTTTTCCCTTGGATTATGAAGGATAAATTCAGATTAATCTTTCCTACTATACATTCAAAGAATACTTTCAGCTTTTAAGTGCTTTCTACTGTACAAGTAATGCATAAATTATTGCTTTCTGGAACTGGGTTATTTCTTGAGATACTGAGACAGCTGTTTAGGTGTATTTGTATTAATAAATATACCAGACTAATGTCCTCAGCTGTTGCAGGCCCTCAAATAACCATGCTTTGCAGTAACATGAGTTCCAGTACTGAAAGTTTTGGTTTATCTCAAATGATTCCTGTTTTCAAGCAGGAGTCCATTGTTGCATCATGTCAGATCTAGAGGTATGTAGATTGCACCTCTGAGACATCCACTCCTCTCTCCTTTGGCATTTGAGTATCACTCTAAAATAAAACAAAAAATATGTCAAAATTTGATGAGCCAAAATTAATAACTGAAACACATTGCAGGGGTTGGTTTGGGTTTTGTGTTGGTTTTTTTTGTTTTGTTGTTTGGTTGGTTTGGGGTTTTTTGTTGTGTTTGTTTGTTTTCGGGTTTTTTGGTTTTGTTTGGTTTTTTTTAAATAAAAACAGTGGAGATGCTGGGAGAGAAGAGTGGAATGGGGACACTTTTCTAAATTACCCGTGCTGTTGAACCATAAGCTCTTACTCCCTTAAATGTTCATTCTCTTCATGATTACTGAATGGTGCATAATCTTGGTTTATACTACGTCAGTTTTGTTCTGTATTTTCCTGTCATCTTTCTAATCTTTGCCTTTGAATTTTTACCATGTCATGTCCAGTTACTGAGTCTTGTTTTTATGTCTGTAAGCTCCACATGTAGTGGTGGTAGGGGGAGGTGTCTTACAGAAATTGCACTTGTATGAGGATATAAAATGTGTCCCAAAACTAGTGATTGCAATTACCATATTTCTTTATGCACTGTATTTCTCTAAATATTTATTAGTTCTGAAACACATTTATTGATATTTTTATTACTTTTTAAATATTATTTTTCATCTGGAATGGAAATCATCTTGTCTTGTTCTCTTTGGTCTCCAGCAAGCACAAGACAGGACAATCTAGTCAGAGGCAGTAGGCAGGCATTGCGTAGCCTGAAAATTGAGTGCTTGGGGGCTTTTTTAGCAAGTAAAAAGATATTTAAGCTCCATTTTAGTAATTTAGTTAATGTTTATATTTTTCTTGGCGAATTTAAAATCAATACCTTTATTTCTATTCATTTTAAAGCTGTGTTTCATAGAGACAGGAATTGAGCTGGTACTAATACCTTGCGTGCATATTTATATATTGCTGAGTGTGCATCCAAGTGCTACCATCTTCCACAGATTTAGAAGACAACAATCTTTTTATTAGTTTATATCCTGGCTAGCTCCAGGCTTCTAAAAATCCAGTTATTCCTTGCATAAATATAGTAGGTCTTGTCACTTACAGTTTTAATTTTCAAGTGTATTTTGTCAGTTTAAACTCATGTATCTGTTTTCCCTAATTCCACTTTCAGCTCCCGTCACTGTAGTTACTTTGCATTGTGTATTTGGAGAAGAATGCTTGTCTGATTTTGGTGCTATTTTTTAAAAGGCAAATTGATAACAATGACCTAAGACTTCTTGGTCAGGAACATAGGCAATGGAATTACAATCAAGCATGGCAGACTAATGGTTTTGCACAATTTTTTAAATGAGAACTTAGGGCTTAATTTTTTTCTAACTGATCTGATTTATGTCTTTTCAGATGATGATACAGGGAATTAGAGAAAACAGCTGTTAGTTATGAATTATCTTCTAATGTTGCCCATTTACAGTTGAGTGGTATTACATCAGACAAATTTATCTTTTAAATGTTGCAGCCAAAGGGAAAGGAAGTGGTGGAGTGAAAACTGCTAAACTATATGCATGGGTTGCACTCCAGTCATTGCCGGAGGAAATGGTGATTAGCCCATGCTTACTGGACTTCCTAGAGAAAGCTCTTGAAACCATTCCAATCACACCCATTGAAAGGAATTACGCAGGTAATTTGCATATTTGTACTCTAGTACTCTTTTTCTTCTCTTCTAATGATAATAGGCTGTTCTTCCATTTAAATTCCACTAATGAGTTCTTGTACTTGTTAAAAGCTGTTAGTTCCCAGGATGAAGATATGGGACAGTTCGACATGCAAGATCCCTTAGAGGAATCCACAACATCATTAGTATCATCCTCGACATCAGCATATTCATCCTTCCCTGTAGATGTGGTGGTTTATGTACGAGTTCAGGTGAGTGAGGTTTCAACTCAGCATCCAGTATAGTAACAGTCAGGTTTGCGACAATTCATGCTTCTAAGTTTGCTTTTTAAAAAAAATAAAACACATTTCAAGTGTCCTTTCTGACAGACTAATGTCTAGTGTGATGATAAAGTAGGACATATTTCAGCTGGAGTTCTGACCTATTTTGGTCTCAAGAAGACCAAAGAAATGAGCAACTTTGAGAAGTCACAAAAGTTCTGAGCATTTTTAATCATTTCTTCTTCCCTGTCTCTTCTGGACTTTTTTTGGAAGTATCTTCCATAACTAGTATTTTTATCTACTATTTATAGGTACAATTACAAAACAAAAATAACAGTTAAAGATTTTCTCAGTTTATATGGAAAATGTAGGAATGTACAGTTATCCTCTGCAAGGCAGTATTCATACTGCTTAATATTTGATGTGTCTGGGCTTTTTATATGTGTTAAGAGAGAAAAGTGCTACCACAGAGTGATTCAGAGCACTGGAGCTTCATCTGAATGTTGGCTCAAACAACATTTTTGCCTGGTATAAATTTGGTTGTGTTCCCAGATTGAACAACCTATTCTAACAGATGGCAGCGGGGTTTTTTTAAATGCCTATGAAAATCAATCATAATGATCTGTAGCTTCTCTCAGCTTTTACCTGCAAACTCATCTGGCCAAGAATGTACTGAGGGGGAGCTGAGGCTTTCAGCATCAGCTCAAATGATTCTGCATAGTTCTTGCATGAGAAGAGCTATGGACTGATACGGGGAGGAAGAAGAAAGGGGGACATACATACATGTCTTCTGCTGCATCCAGGTTCCTTGTGTCTTAAGTTTTCAAGAAACTGGTCTGGATAATAGCTCTGGTGTTGGAGGGATTGCCTGCAATTAATGTATCTATATCAACTTGCATACAGTTATCTTAATTCTAACACCAGTCTGAAAAGGCTGTAATTTGTTTAGATTTAAATACGTAGCACTCTATATGCCAAGTCTGGGATGGTTTTAGCATATCCTATTTGTTTACTGAATGCTTTACTTTCTTTCTGTCTTCCAGCCTTCTCAAATCAAGTTCAGTTGCTTGCCGGTATCAAGAGTTGAATGCATGCTGAAATTGCCTTCCCTGGATCTTGTTTTCTCTTCAAACCGAGGAGAACTGGAAACATTAGGCACAACATACCCATCAGAAAATGTGTCAGTTGGTGTCAGTACTTCACAGAGTGGCTCAAAGAATTCAGTTAATAAATCTGGAGCACCAGGTAATATGTGTATGTGAACGTGTATACTATGTATAGCTTGTAGTGTGAATAAATATAATGTTCTGTTGTCTAAAATTAGAGCAGATAAGCTTTTACACATCTTAAGGCCAGGCTTTTGTGTATTAGTGAGTTCAGTAGGATTTCTTCATGTATCAGTTTCCTGTAAAAGCTGGCACAGATGCAGTATATTGGAGTTTTTCTTACACAGGTTTAGCAGTTATCTCTTACAAAAGGTTAGTATCAGTCCCTAGAGTATTTAAGCTACATTGCTGCTATAAGGGCATAATTTGATGTGCATTTGGTCTGATTAGTATTGCTGTTAACAGTCAGTATTATTTCATGTTTGAAAATGCTTTTGTACTAAAACTAGCTTTTGCCAAAATTTGACTTCAGGTTCCTCACCTGGCCTAGGCAGCCCTCTTGGCAGAACACGGCACAGCAGCAGTCAGTCAGACTTGACTACTTCTAGTAGCAGCTCTTCAGGCCTGAGCTTTACTGCCTGCATGTCCGACTTTTCCCTCTACGTGTTCCATCCTTACGGAGCTGGAAAACAAAAATCTGCTGTTACTGTTCTAACCCCTGGATCAGGAGCCTTAGGTACAGACAAGTTATTGTTTGCTGAGATGAACACTGTTCAAGTTTGTCATGGTTTTCTGAACTAAAGATTTGAAAAGGTCACAGAAGATTAAGCTTTTGCCTTTCTATTTCTAGGTAATGTGGATGAAGAGCCAACTTCGGTCACTGGCCGAAAGGATTCTTTGAGCATTAACCTGGAGTTTGTGAAAGTCAGCCTGTCACGAATAAGACGTTCAGGAGGTTCCTCCTTTTTTGAGAGTCAATCTGCAAGCAAAGCTACCAGCAAGATAGATACTACATTGATAAACATATCTGGTAAATGCTTGTTTCATTTTAATCCCATTTATTCACCTAATAGAGAACTGCTGTTCCAGTGATAAACTTTACTCTCAGCAGCTTTTGTAGATGTTACATGAGAGCTGTCTAATAGGAGCATGTAGGAAAATGTTTGCTCTTTGAGTGAAGTAGGGGTTGATGCATTAAAGTTGAATAGTACTTGGAGTACCTCTTGGCAGACACACCTCTTTAGCCTCTTGATTCATTTAATGTAACTAAATGGGCTTGCTCAAACAGTTGAATCTGGTAGATCTGGTAGATCACAAACTTCTTAGTATTCCTGAATACTCAAGGAGCCTTGAAGGAAAAGGGGATTTAAAAATGTTTTATTTATTTATTTTCCCCTGTTACACAGGGGATCCTGACTTAATGGCAAACAGCAGAATGGTTGTGATTAATCTGCCATAAAACCCTCAGATGAGGAATCTGAGGTAGATACGATACAAGTAGGACCCAACATCAATTATGTTTGTAGGTTCCATCTTGCCTTTATGAAGTGTGTACGTATCTATCTAATACTGGATTTGGATAAATGGCAACATCTCAGAAAAGCTCTTTTTTCATTTGTCATGATTTAAGGGACAAACCAGGACATCATTACAGCAAAGGCTGTACTATTACGTGTAAAGATGTATTTGATGACTGTATTGAACACCTATTAATTACAATTGGTTACCAAAACCTATTAGTGCTCTAAAATTTACAGCTGTGTGTCTTATGCTTTCTTTTTCAGCTGTCTGTGACATAGGATCTGCTTCTTTTAAATATGATATGCGCCGACTCAGTGAGATTCTAGCCTTTCCAAGGGCTTGGTACAGGAGAAGCATTGCTAGACGGCTTTTCCTGGGTGATCAAACAATAAACCTGCCAGGTAAGATACTGCTTCTTATCATGAAAGCCCTCTTTGTACAACAGATTATAGAAGGAATTTTATAAATATGTATTACGTGTGCATTATTACATACATGACAACATATAATGTATTATAATTTACTCCACATGCAGTCACTCTAATAAGCTTAATAAAAAACTCCTAGAAAGAAGAAATAGAAGAAAATTTCTGAAATAAGTCACTGAATTAATTGAAGAACTTATATTAATTAATACAATTGAAAACCTTCAGTTATGGTAAATGATACGTCTTTTGACATTGAGTATTTCTTAGTATATGGGAGTGTCGTGGTTTAAACCCAGCCATGCAGCTCGTTCACTCACTCAACCCCCCTTTCTTGCCCTCCCCTGCTTCCAGAGGGATGGGGAGGAGAATCAAAAGAATGCAACTCCCACAGGCTGAGATAAGAACAGTTTAGTAACTAAGGTATAACACAAATCACTGCTGCTGCCACCAATAATAATAATGATAAAGGAAATAACAAGGGAAAAGAATACAGCATCTCACCAACCACCGACAGATAACTCACGACACCCCAGCCCAAGTGAGCATCGACCGAAAACCTCCTCCACTCCCCCCAGAACACTCGCCCTTCCGGGTAACTCTCAGTTACATTCTGGGCATGACGTGCTATGGTATGGAATACCTCTTTGGTCAGTTTGGGTCAGGTGTCCTATCCCTGCTTCCTCCTGGCCTCCCCTCCTCCCTGGCAGAGCATGAGGCTCACAAAGTCCTTGGTCAGAGTAAACCATTTGAGCAGTAACTAAAAACATTCCTGTTATCAGGTTTGTTCCCAACTGAAAGTCGAAACACAGCTGCACCAGCTACTATGAAGAAGAAAAAATAATTGCTACTGCTCAACCCAGGACAGGGAGAATATTGTTAAACAAAAATAAAATAGTTGTTCTGCCTTTCATGTGCTGGCTTTGTTTTTCTAGTAGCATCGGGTCCTGGAACACCAGATTCAATTGAAGGGGTAAGCCAGCATCTTTCTCCTGAATCATCAAGGAAGGCATACTGTAGAACATGGGAGCAGCCCTGCCAGTCTGCTTCGTTTACACACATGGCACAGTCACCTAATGTTTTTAATGAACAGAATGCAAACAGCAGTATGTCACCTGGGACAGCATCTCACAGCTTAAAGTCTCCAGCTGTAACAAGATCCAGGAGCGTGTCTGACTCTTCAGTGCCTCAGAGAGGTAAGCTGACAATGATTTCTTTAGGGTTTTAAATTATTTCCATCAGTTGTATGAAAAAATAGTATGTCATTATTACTTTGTAGAAAGCAGCCATAATATATTCTTTTCCACTGTGCCTGGGAGTGGAGAGTCAATGGCTTAGACAAAGAAAAATGGCTGAAATGGATGAATCAAAGTATAGTTTGTTAGTATGCTTCCTGTAAAATGGCAGTTTCTTTTACTAGAGTGGGAATTGTTTAGCTGGAATAAGGTGGAGAGCTCATCTAAATTTGATTGCATTCTCATTTTCTTGGCTCTCTATCCTCATCTAAGCAATTATAACCCTCTTAGAAGAGGGTCAATACCACAGTTTACAGATGAGGTCAGTTATTTGGTTTAATCTGAGACTTCGTGCTCATACTAAGAGGTCTAAATAAGTGTAGTCTCTGTGTAAGAAATAAAGAAACTTTTACTTTCTTTTGCTAACAAAATGTTACTGTATTATATCTTAGAGCAGTGTAGCACTGGCTGTGTGGAAGACTTACAACATTAGATACAGCTAATAGATTTAGAAGTATAGACTTATTTTAGTCTAGAAATAAAGGATGGGTATTTTGTCTATTTGGAATGCAAGCAAGATGTTACCTATGAAGAGGTTTTAGGGGAAAACACAGTTGGAAAAGGACTTATGGCTTGTAGAGTGGCATTACTTATATGAAATGTAATTTTGCATAGGCTTATAACAGTATTGACAGGATTTTTGTGAAAAGAGCAGGAAAACCCTAATACTTTGGAAATTCTGACTTGGCACTTGTGTAAATAACTGCTACCTGAAAATTCAAATACTAATAATTCACTTTCTGAATGCACTAGTATTTTTAAGCAGCAAATTTAGAATATACTCTTGCATGACTAACTGGAAATGAAAAATCGTTTCTCTTAAAGGTACTAGTTAAAATAAATGTGTAAAATGAGCCATTTCTATGACAACTAAAGCAATGCATGCTACAAATCCTCTAGTTCTACCTTATCCTCAGTAGTAATTTTGTGGAGCTCCTTGAATATGGTGTTAGTCTGTCCTTTTGTAATATGTACAATTGATATATTCTGCCAGTTTTTCCTAGTGTGTGGAATAATTTGTATTTTTATCTTTTTTGTTCAGATACTCTCTCAAAAACATCAACTCCATTTAATAAGTCAAACAAAGCTGGAAGCCAGCAAGGAACGCCATGGGAAACGCTGGTCGTATTTGCTATGAACCTAAAACAATTAAACGTTCAAATGAATATGAGCAATGTAATGGGTAATACTACGTAAGTATAAAACAAGATCAAGCATGTTTTAACAGGTAGGGGTGTGTGGTGGGAGGTGGTGGGTTTCCCCACAAACTGTTAACTGCCTGTTGTCTTCTAGTTTTACAGTCCTAACTTTTTCAGTTTTGAACTGTAAAGCCCTTCATGAACACTGGTAGATGCTTAATCCTGAATTCACACATTCCTACACCACGTTATTTACCATTTTCTAATATATAGTTTTTAATTTCTCTTTTGACAGCCTGGAAAATTGTTGTCTGTATTAATCTCTATTCCAGGTGGACCACCAGTGGTTTGAAAAGCCAGGGTCGTCTCTCTGTGGGTAGTAGCAGAGATCGAGAAATTAGCATGTCTGTTGGCTTGGGAAGATCACAGTTGGACTCCAGAGGAGGGGTTGTTGGAGGTACCATAGATGTTAATACCCTGGAGATGGTGGGTAAGTTGGAAAGCTGCCTGGTATTAACATACTCTCCAGAGAATAAGTATGAAAAACTAAAAAAATACAAAATACCTTGCTTTGTGAACCTGCTACTATATAAAACCTTTGGATTTCTACTTGTGCATTCTGACTGCGTAACATACCTTGAATTGAAGGGATGGCCTGCTGATCAGGGGCTGATGCAGTCTCATCGTTGCTCTAAAATTCCACTGGTTGTGCAACCCTCCAGCTCCCTTCAGCTGTCTGGGAAATGGCAACTGAAAGATTTGATGGCATTTCAGCTACTCCTAGGATTTTACAAGTGCTTACGGTCTGGGAAATGCAAACCTGGCTTGGAAAGAGGCCTGGTGTTCTGGCACTACACCAGTCATGACCGCTGCCATGCATCTGGAAAAACCCAGTGCGTTCTCAGCCCCTCTGTATCATGTGGGTGCATAAGGGTGATATCACTGGAAAAACTGTTTTTCTTCTATTTTAACACTGTACTGCTTTGATTCTGTTTCAGCTCATATTTCTGAACACCCAAATCAACAGCCCAGTCATAAAATTCAAATTACCATGGGTTCTACTGAAGCACGTGTTGACTATATGGGGTCCAGTATCCTAATGGGAATCTTCAGTAATGCTGATCTGAAACTACAGGATGAATGGAAAATTAATCTATATAATGTTTTGGACTCAAGCATCTCTGATAAAAGGTAATACTGCTTCCTTTGTTTAAAATGTATAATGTTTGATAAGGTCAAATTCTGCTTATATATCTCCTGTCCAGTACTGCTAACCAAACATGTAAGCATCTGCTAGAAAACAAAGGGTTCATTTGTGGTATTTTTCATTGTCAGTAGGAAGTAGATTAACTGCTAATGCTGTTGTTGGTTTTAATACCTAGTGAGATATTTGTCCATGGGGACTTGAAATGGGATATCTTCCAAGTTATGATTTCAAGATCAACTACACCAGACCTAATAAAAATAGGAATGAAACTCCAGGAGTTCTTTACTCAGCAGTTTGATACAAGCAAGCGAGCGTTGTCCACCTGGGGACCTGTTCCTTATCTCCCTCCCAAGACAGTGGCCAACAACTTGGAGAGAAGCTCACATGAGCAATGTAAGTGGTACAAAAGCCAGTATACTTCCCAAGTAGTATGTTTTAATTGCAAAAATTCCTCTGATTAACTTTATACATGCAAGTATATCTATTTGTCTTGAAATAGCTTCTTTACAGTACATTTTTGCCAGTTTCAAACTATTTCAATAGAATTGAAAGTTTTCAAAGTCTATTTCATAAAAAAACAAAACCCAAACATTTCTAATTTGAGTAGCAGTGGAAGTGTGGTGTTATTCTTACTTTCTGTTAATCATGAGCTGAAACAGTAATTTGTCGGTTCGCAATGAGTCGCTGATTTCCAAGTATGCTCATTCAGGTACTCTTAGCTACAACCACCTTAGGTCACAAAGATGAAACAGCATCAGTGAAATAGATTAGAAAATATCACTCATAATTCCATGTTTTATTAAAAATATAAATACAGCAGCTATCTTCTCTGCAGCTTTTCTCTTTCCTAAAGTTTGTTCTCGCTGTTTATTTTCTAGTGTTGGATGCAGCCCATCATCGCCATTGGCCAGGAGTTTTGAAAGTGGTATCGGGGTGCCATATATCCTTATTTCAGATGCCATTGCCAGAAGATGGGATGCAGTTTGGAGGATCCATGAGCCTTCATGGGAACCATATGACTCTGGCTTGTTTTCATGGACCCAACTTCCGCTCAAAATCGTGGGCCTTATTTCACCTGGAAGAACCCAATATTGCATTTTGGACAGAAGCCCAGAAAGTTTGGGAAGATGGTAATTGAAACCATTTCCTCACTTCTCTAAATTTATTTAAGAGATTTTAAAGAATGTATTGATGTATTAATAATGAAAAGTAAGAAAAAATCAAAGAAAAACTTATTTAAGTCTGAATCAAGATTATTTCCCCAAAATATACCATGTACCTAAAGTAATAATCTGTTCCCTCTCCATCTTTACCACAGTTTGCTTTATCTCTGGAATAATGCAAAATATATTTTCAAATGCAACAGATATGTCCCTAATAATACGGCTACAAAGTGGACTGTCTGCCTCGTTAATTGCATTTAGTCCCTTGTAGACTGCATGTTCGCGTAGTCCCTTGTTTCTGTATGAAGAATTTTGATGACCTTACATTAAGAAGTTTTTACTCTCTGTGGCTGCCGAGGATTTAACTTTTCTGTTGTTTGCTAGCTTTATGTCAGTCTTTAATGGCACTGGCATACTTATTTTTCACGTTAAATACCTGTGCAAGGAGAGCAGAGAGGAAAAATCCTACTACCCCTTACCAGCTTGTTTTTTTCTGTATTTCTTTTTCTCTCGTTCATGCCATGCTGCCCACACCTTCAATGCAGGTACTAGTGAACACTCCACGTATATTGTGCAAACTCTGGACTTTCATTTGGGCCATAACACTATGGTCACCAAACCGTGTGGAGCCCTTGAAAGCCCGATGGCAACAATCACAAAGATAACAAGGCGCCGCCACGAAAACCCCCCGCATGGAGTTGCCAGCGTGAAAGAGTGGTTCAATTATGTTACAGCCACAAGGAATGAAGGTTAGACCCATGTTCATTAAGTCTGGGGATTGGTCTGCTTGCCAGTCAGTACAGATGGTGCTGTTTAAAAGCTGATAAATTTCAAGTGGTAGAGAGAAGGAAATCTGAACTAACAGAAGCTGTTTCTTCTTGAGAACCTTATGGTGAACTGTGGATTAAGAAGCATAGCAATATGCTGAACAGCCAAAGTGTTACTGAGCAATGTCCTTTTTTCAAACTGTGCAGAAATGACAAATGTTCTGTTAAGTGTGCAGGACATTATATATCTGGCATTGCAGTAATATTAGTCATCTTTGACTATATGGAAAAAGTTGCTATTTCATTCACAAACCATAGGAGCAGTAGATGGTAGCAACACCATTACTGTGAAAGGGTGAATACCAGAATGGAAAATATAGTGAGAAATGAGCAGGGGTAGCTCCTTGGAAAATAAGAATTGAAGTGATTGATATACAAATATTTATCCCTTTTGAAGGACACAACAGGAGATAGTGCTTGAAGTTCACAAGTAGAGGCACTGTCTGTGAATTCTTTTTATGTAGCCCTGTTTTGCTACATCTGGAGCATTTAACTGCATAAACAACAACAACATCTCATTGTTTGACCTTTTGTAGCCATGCTTTTGAGAGCAGGATAAAGGATATAATCTTCTTAATAATCACAAACCAGCTTTTTTGCATTGAAGTATTAACTTTTCTTTGCTTTTTTGTCCTGTCAGAATTTTAAAAACTGAAAACTTAATTTAAATGATGTTGCACGTGTACTGTGGTAAATGGCTTGTGACAAAGTTGGATTCCTGGTCAGCAATGATTTCTGACAGCAATGCTGCTTCAGTGAACTTAGGTGTTACTTGTGTTAATCAGAAACACTTACCTCTGTTTTAAGTACTACTGTATTTTCAAACACAGAGGGCACATTTTGAACCCATGCAGTCTGTATCTCACTTAACTGAAAGCTCATTAGACGAACAGTAGTGACAGGGTGGTCAGGTGAATGAAACTTGGACTTAAAGGACCTAGGATGCTTAGAAGTGCTTAGATGTTACGGTACTGGCACTTACTTCTTTCCCTTTTCTTATTATGAGATGTATTTTGTGAAAATTTGTCACCCTCTGTGCTGACAAGAACCTTTTTTAAATAAAGACTACTGAATTCAGGCATTTCCTGTTGTCCATTTAGAGCTAAACCTGCTGCGAAATGTTGATGCGAACAACCCAGAGAGCAGCACAACTGTGAAAAGCTCAAGCTTGCTAAGTGGATTCAGAGGTGGCTCCAGTTACAACCATGAAACTGAAACCATCTTTGCACTGCCAAGGATGCAGCTGGATTTTAAATCTATCCATGTTCAAGAGCCCCAAGAGCCTTCATTACAAGGTGAAGTAAATATAATTTGGATTTTTTTTTGATCTAAAGCTATGCTTTGTAAATGAGGTGTTACAAAGCCATGCTGCTGGTAAAACAAGAGGATTTAATCTGAGAATTACTGCAGATTTGCAAGAAATTATAACATTTCATAATAAAATGTGGAGGAAACTGTCTTGAGAAAGCAAAGATCTAGCCCAGAGACTGGCCGCTATAGAAAAAACTTACCAAGAGAAATTAATATAAGTATTTCGTATAGGCTGGCTGCTTTTAGGAGGCTGGTTTTCTTATTTTTATTAAAATGTTAAAAAGGAGAGCCCTTCTGAGAAAGAGGCTGACATTTTATGCTCTTGTTTTCAAAATACTCAGATTGCAATTGGAACTGGCAAGAAAGAAGACTTCTGAAGATATAAGACATTAACATACATGCTTATCTTGTCTGAGCTGTGGTTTTACTCCATACCTGGTCCTGCCTAATACTGCTAGATAAGCCAGCCTGTTGGGGTTTGGTTAACTGTTGTTTTTAATAGCCAAACTAGTAAAATCTGCTATCAGCTTTTCTTACTAAATTGTGCATTGATAGCATAACACAAGCTAGTAATACTGCTCTAGGTTGGCTTTCCATGTTGAGGGTGATCAAGGTTGCTACATCACAATATGCCTTTATTTTCAACATCTTTTATAAACTATCAGAAGTTCTTTGGATTGGAAAACTGTTTCAAAAATGCTGAGGCTGCTAAACACAGATATTAATTCTGCTCCTTCCTCTCTTTTGAGTCTCTGTTTCAGTAAAAGCAATGTAATTTTTCAAATTATTTCTATTAAAAATCTGTGTACTTTTGTGTATACTGTATGCACTTACAAGTGTATTAATACTATTTTTATCTGGCTGTAGATACAAGTGTTAAACCAAAGGTGGAATGCAGTGTGGTTACTGAATTTACAGACCATATCTGTGTAACAATGGATGCTGAGTTGATTATGTTTCTGCATGACTTGGTATCTGCTTATCTAAAAGAAAAAGAAAAAGGTAAGTTGCTGTTTATTGTGGTAACACTTGTCTGACAGCCTGCAGTTTTCAGACTATTTGCCAGGAAATATACTCATACCTTTTTAATAAAGGTTTGCTTCAGGAAATACTTGAGCTCATTTTAAGTCATCCCTTGTAGGACTGGAAGGAGAGTAGTTGCATACAAGCGTACAAACGTTGTGCCACTATGTTGACTTGCCACCACTGCGCAGGAAGCTGTACTAGTATCTCTGTGTGGCACTGTGTAGGTACAGCAGGTTGTTCAAAAACAAACTGATCACCTCCAGTGCAGCACCTACATGCAATATGCTGCAGAGAACAAACATGCTCCTGGATCTCTCCTCCCCTGCCACCGATGAGCTTGTGCTAATTACTCTAAGTCATAACCTTGCTCCTGTTTTGACACTTGGTGTGTAATTTAACTTTCTTTTATAAATGATATATGCAGATTAAAGCTGTTTTGGGATGCTGTGTTGCTTTTATTGCAATTCATTCATCAATGGAGCTTCTTCTCAGACATGTGTTTTTCTGACTTCAGAAATGCTCACCACCGTAGTGAAAGTCACCTGTTTTGCTGTGTGAGATTCTGTTGTGCATAGTTGTTTGCATTTATTACTGAATTGGATGGAAAGTGTAACATTTGTTAGTGTGATATAATGTGGCGTATAAATGTAACACATAATGTAGAACACGTTAATTTGAGTGTTTTGAAGGGTTTTTTCCTAACTAAGCATATAAGAACCTTTTTCCATATAACTGTGCACAACAGAGCAAGGAGTGCTTCCTAAAAGCATTTTCAAGTGTCTAACAGGTGCAGAAGCTAAAACGGAAGAGAAGTATTTCTGGTGGAAACTTGTCCAAAACAATTGTTTTCAAGCTATCTTAAAATCAATCAAAATTCCACCCAAATTCATAGATTTGGTTTTATTTTAGAAAATATGTTCTTTGAAGGCGAAGGAGCTGCTGTTGTTTTTCTGTATCCCGGGACTTAAACTCAAGTAAGAATTGGGTTCAGGTGCCTTTGATGTCTTTGGACAAAGATTTAGCTTAACTATTCCCCCACCACCTCCTCAGACACTATGTTAATCTAAAAAAAAACCACCAGTCTAAACTATGAGCATGTCTGAATTTTGCCTATGGAATCTAATATGTTTCATTGAATGCCATGATGAATTTGAAGGAAAGCCCTGGTATATGGATGTTTTAGGCTGGCAGAAAGGAGCGAGAACCCACATTCCAGTGTTATCCTGTGTCTGTCAGTTATTGTAGGGTTTTTTCTTACCAGCGCTTGGTCCAAACCAGAACTGTTAGTCAGAAATTCTGTAAAACTGAGCCACAAGGTGGGTCTCACTTTGTTTTATTTAAACAATGTACAAAGAGTATTCAAGTGAGATGCTTGTGACTGACTGGTGTGGGGTTTTTCTTCTCTCCGTTTTGCAGCAATCTTTCCTCCTCGCATTTTGGCTGCTCGTCCAGGACAAAAAAACTCTGTTGGTGTTCTTGAGGACAGCTCCAATGACAAGGAGGCAGAGGAAAGCATTACTTACACTACAGTCGACTGGAGAGAATTTATGTGCAATACTTGGCATTTGGAACCCACGCTCAGGTAACAAGGCTTATCTGCAATCACTTTGTGCATTTTCTCTGTGGGCTTTGTCCTGCAAACAAGAAGTGTTTCCAAGACGATGTTGTTAGCTCCAAAAACGATTAATCATGAAGATGCTGTTACAGATTTGCCTTTGGCTATTGCTGCTGCTATGAAACATTCCTGGCTCTGAGACATGAGAAAAGCTGGATAACACCATTATCTATTACACCAGTTAACTTCTAGGTTAGAATTTATTCAGATAAAAAGCATTGTTGGAGGATCTTCAAAACTAAGATACAGTAAAATTAAAGTCAGTAAGAACCACAGATTATTGGGTTTTGCTCTCTCCTGCAACAGTCCATTCACTTTCTGCCATATAGGTTTTTTTGCCTTGGTTTTCCATTTTTAGCATTCCAGTTTTAGTTGTTCTTTAAGCATCCACCTTTAAATAAAGAAGCACTATATGCTAGTTGCTATATGTCAGTTTTAAACTTAGCACAGAAGAATAGTGTGTACAGCAGCAACTGAACTGCTCTCAGTGCACACTTTCAGTCACTGAAACTGACTTCTGTTTGTGTTGCAGCTTGTTGGGTTTTTTTAACCTATGCTGACAAGTGTTCATTCAGGTATCAAAACAGCTATCAGCCCAGGCCAAACAAACAAACCAACCTTGGTAATAAACCAATTTATACATGAGCTGGAGGCTCTCTTTTAGCACCCTTTTCCTTTGAGAGGGTGCTCCACTGATGGTTTTCTGATTATGTGTATAATTCAAGTTGGAAACAATGCCTGTTGGACTGATGTTGGTCAGAAGCAACAATGGTAAAAATGGCTGTTCATGTACAAGCCAGTTGTGTTAAGTTGTATATATTTGAGAGTACCCTACTTATTGCTGGTTTTTTAGATTAATATCCTGGACTGGGAGAAAAATTGATCCTGTTGGTGTTGACTACATCCTCCAAAAGCTGGGCTTTCACCATGCAAGGACTACTATTCCGAAGTGGCTGCAGCGCGGTGTCATGGATCCTTTGGACAAAGTCTTGTCAGTTCTCATAAAGAAACTTGGTACTGCACTACAGGATGAAAAGGAGAAGAAAGGAAAAGACAAAGAAGAATACTAAAAATAGAATGTGACAACTGTAATTCTGTTTTGATTTTATCAAAGTGTTTTATTATAAGAATTTAAATATGGTTTAAAGAGAAACCTAACAGCTTTTTGCTACTTTATTTAAAACTTACATTGTGAGTAACTGTTTACCGTGGTACATGATACCATTTCTCTATCTGAAGTTATTGCATGATGACCAATGTATATTCTGTGAACGAATAGGTGGAACACTGTAAATCTGCTCCTCAGCACCCAGTTTTATGATGTGCAATATAATTCCTGCATCTTTAAAATACTTGCAGATTAACTGTGAATTTTCATAAACTCTACTTGCCATAACACAAGCCCCTTGTTGATGTGACTGGTAATTGATTTGTCAATGTAGACTTGTGTAAATTACATATGTATATATAACTTATCAAACTGTGATTGCCTTAGTGCTAAAAATCATCACGTTTACTACACTTGTAATAAAATTTAACTACTGTACAGAGCTATTTTTTTTTGTTGCGGTTCAACTTCCCTGATCAAAAAAAAAAAGCTTTAAATATGGCTTTTCATCAAGTGTCCTTTACATAGGGCTCCTGTGGCCGGCCGTTCGCCTCAAACCGCAGCCAGCCCGCGCCCGCCTTCCCCTTGGGGCACTGCAGAACGGGGAACCGCGCTCCCGGTGTTGCGTATAGGAAACTCGGCAAGCGGCTCCCATCGCCCCGCTTGCAAGGGGGGAAGCGGCGACCAGGGCCTCGCGGGCGGTGCTGCGGTCCCGGCCCCGCTCCCTGCACGGTGTGCCCCGGGCCCGGGGCCCCTCTCGCGGTTTCGGGTGTCGCCCTGCCCGCCGGGAGGCTCCGCTAGGCGGCACGGGAAGCTGGCGAGACAGCGTGCGGGCTGTCCGGCCGGGGCTAGAGATGCACTGGGATCTGGCTCCCACTCTCCTCCTCTCCCTCAAGCACAGCTGCCCTTTCTCGCCTCCAGCGAGTCCCACGTGGTGAGCGGATGGATCCCCTCCTCGACAAAAGGGAGGATGCGCGCAACCGTGTCTCCGCCGCTAATAGACCAGCGGAGCATTACCAGCTGAGGGTGGGCTTTGCGAGGTGGCGGTCTGCGGGCTGCCTACGCCGCTAAGAGACCAGCGGAGCATTGCCAGCTGAGGGTGGGCTTTGCGAGGTGGCGGTCTGCGGGCTGCCTACGCCGCTAAGAGACCAGCGGAGCATTGCCAGCTGAGGTTGGGCTTTGCGAGGTTGCGGGCTGCCTCCGCCGCTAAGAGACCAGCGGAGCATTGCCAGCTGAGGGTGGGCTTTGCGAGGTGGCGGCCTGCGGGGTGCCTACGCCGCTAAGCGGCCAGCGGAGCACTGCCAGCTGAGGGTGGGCTTTGCGAGGTGGCGGCCTGCGGGCTGCCTACGCCGCTAAGAGACCAGCGGAGCATTGCCAGCTGAGGGTGGGCTTTGCGAGGTGGCGGCCTGCGGGCTGCCTACGCCGCTAAGAGACCAGCGGAGCACTGCCAGCTGAGGGTGGGCTTTGCGAGGTGGCGGCCTGCGGGCTGCCTGCGCTGCTAAGAGACCAGCGGAGCATTGCCAGCTGAGGGTGAGCTTTGCGAGGTGGCGGCCTGCGGGCTGCCTACGCGGCCGCCGGAACCATTCCCCTCAGCGGGGCTGGCGGGGCGGCTCCGGTTTCCTTTTCCGCCCGTGGGGAAAGGCCTTGTAGCCCCCGCGCCTCGTCCTTGTGTTCGCTTCAGGCGTGCGCCACGTGCTGAGGAGGGAGAGAGCGGGGGAGCCGCAGGTGAGGGGTTTTCTCACAGCAAAGGGCAGCGAGAGCGGTTTCCAGAGCCTTCACCTTCAGTGCCCCTTTGTCGGGAAGCTTGAGAGGGGTCGGCGTTATGTTTTGCCTCGCCCCGTTGAGAGCCGGCTGCAGGGTGAGGTGCAGAGCCTCACGAAGTGCGAGGGGAAGTTGTTAACTAGAGACGGTCTTGAATCTTGCGGTGCCAGCTGGCAAAAGGGAGGGATTGCAAAGGAACGGGGTCTCCGGTCTTTTGCCCCAGGCTGTGGGGAAGGGGAGTACAAGCTGCTGTTGTATAATAGCTTAACTGAGGAAGCTGGAGCTTGAGAGTGTGCCCTTAGCGTCTCCTAACTTGACTGTTGAACTTACTTAGGTTGTGCAAGGATGACTAGCAGCGACGGCTGGTTTCAGAATGGTGAATTTGACACTGCACAAAAGACTTTGCCAGCTTGGGCTCCTAAGCAGCCACCTTTAATGAATCTTTCTGAGGCTGGAACTGCAAGGGCAAAACTTCCATCTTCTGAGAGGCACGGTACCCCAGAAGTGACACGAAATCCAGGTATAGTTTACGGTTTATGCACTGGGTTTGGCTGTTAAGAAAAGGGTCATAGAATAGTTAGGGTTGGGAAGGACCAAATGCACTGTTAATGTGTGTGAAAATAACTTTTTTGATTTTCTCGAACAATTGCAACCGTCTGCAGCTTTTCCTTGTCACTGTTCCTTCTTAAGCGATTTCTGAAGTGCCTGCTGGTCACTGTTCTCTCCTTCCTGTGTCTTCCTTTCATACTGGAAGTGTGTTAGAGATTAGCTGTAGGGTAGGCTGTGTAGTCTGCAGCGTTTCATAATTTCCATTTATACATTAAAAGTGCTGTAGAGGTTGCCAGAATACAGGGTATGTACTGCTGCATTGATTTGCTTGGAGACTGTTGCAGAAAGTTTTAACTGTGGTTCCAGATGTCACAGGATGTATTTTGCATTTTGTCTTTTTGAATAGTTGCATTGAGGTAAAGGCACCTATTTTATGAGATTTAGAGACAACAGTTTATTTTAGTTCTTCTCAGGTGGGAGACAGTTGTCTCTCAGTTTATAGGAACCATGAAGATTCCATTTCTCCTAGAGCTGATATGTGGAAAAATACTTGGGTTTATTTATTTACTTTTATATATATATATTTTTTAAGCCTTAACACTGATTTTTCACACAAGTAGGTGCTGCAGGAGATGTTAATGGGTTATTCGATAGGTCTCCAAAGACAGCTGCCCAAATATATTGTGCTCTTGGGAAGAGTTTGTCTCTCAAATGGAACCCTCAAGTGTGGGTTTGAATTGGGACTACTCAGAATTTAAAGAAGTCTCCAGTGCCTCATTCAGCCTGGAGAAGTAGAGGCCCAGGGGAAACCTTATAACAGTTTTCCAGTACCTAAAGTGGGTCTACAAGAAACATGGAGAGGCGCTTTTTGCAAGGGCAGTTAGTGAAAGGACAAGGGGGAATGGCCTTAGGCTGACAGAGGGATGATTTATATTAGCTGTTAGGAGAAAACTCTTCACTAGGAGTGTGGTGAGGCGCTGGCACATATTGGCCCAGAGAAGCTGTGGCTGCCCTGTCCCTGGCAGTGTCCAAGGCCAGGTTGGATGGGGCTTGGAGCAACCCAGTCTAGTGGAAGGTGTCCCTGCCCATGGCAGGGAGTTGGAACTGCATGAAGTTCAAGGTCTTTTCCAACCCAAACCAGTCTGATTCGTTATGTGTTCTGTGACTTGGCTGTCTTGCTTCACATTGCTCTCTGAAGCCCGTAAGGGCTTTCTGCTGGCACAGATGAAACACCCACCTACCCATTGTCCTGGATTCAGGTGTGGTTACTTGTGGTCGTGGGGGAGACCTGCAGGACCAGGGTGGGTGCACAGTGTAACTGGCTGCGTGTTTTGTCCTGGCCACTTCACCAGAGCTGCCGATGCTGATCAGCAGCTCTTTGTGGGTGGGTTTCTTTTTCTTTGAATGAGTTAACCTGCTTTTGGAGTTCTGTGTGTGGTTGCCAAAACTTTCATCGTGTCTTACTGCTTCATAGTTCTGTGTGAAAAACCACAGGCTCTGTTGTTCTCAATCTGCCATGAGCCACTTTCATCTGATCGCAGGTTTGCAAGGGAGGTGGAATACGTGTTGTATTTAGATGTGATATCTCTCTATATTGAGAGGTTAATGGATTTAGTACTTAAAAGTAGAGGCTTTGATACTCTTAAAAGAGGAGTTACACACCCCTTTCACAATTGCAAAGCAGTGTTGCTGTAGAGTAAACGTTTTTGCTTTTTTAGTTTCTAAAAATCTACAGCATTGATGGTGAACAGATTGAACTGTCAGGGTTTTCACTTCTTTTCTTAACTTTATTTCAGACCCTTTCCTTCTGAGAGCAGCCCCTGCATGCCCCTCACGAGCACTTCCTGAAAAGAAAAACCTAGAGCAGTTTATTACAAAATACCAACAGGGAGCAATGCACCCAGTAACTGCCTTGCATGAGTTTGCGCATATGCACAATGTACGACTTGAATTGAAGGAAACTGGGGTGACAGGTAAATACTCCCTCTTTTCTTAAATAAAGTAATACTTGCTTAGCCTTGAGGTTTTCTAAATTTCTGCAATTAGTATTAATGGCACTAAGGCGCATGAATTTTTTACTGTTCACTGCACTGCCCTCCAAATATGTTGAGTTTTGGAGGCTCTTTCATTGTCCAGAGCTGTGTCTCATCATAAGTCACTACAGAATTTGATCAGATGAATTGTATGAAGTTATGACTGCTATAGAGCTTTGTGAAGATGCGTAAGGTGAAATCTGAAATTTCTCTGGAGAAAAGTTTGAGTTGTATTTTGCTAAATTCTTTTTTTCCCGATTGCAGGCACATAAATCTATGGATAAAAGTACCATAAAATCATTTCACCAACTGTGTCTCTTTCTCCTTTCAAGGCAGTATCATAAGGCCTTATTTTGCCTTTTGTGCTGTGGTGGATGGTGTTTGCTACAAGGCTGGCCTGGGAAATACCAAGAAGGAAGCTAAACTAAATGCAGCTAAACTGGCTCTTGATGAGCTACTTAACTCTGAATATACCAGGGCAAAGGTTTTTGAAAAGTCAGGTAAATGTTCTAGTAACACCTAATTGGAACTTGAAAAGCTTGTCTTAAATGTTTTCTATGCAAAATCCCTGTAGTTTAATTAAATGCTTTTGTTTCAGGGCCTCTGCCAACATTCTTGAATCCTTTGGGCAGAGCTATTTGTCATAATGGTTCTGAAACTGTTGTTTAGCTTTGTCTTTTGCCTGTTGGGAATTCTATCAATTCGTGTTACAGGGTGGACAGTACTGAAAGAACTGATTTGTTGCTGCTGCAGTTGATTTGCTATTTAACTAGGTAACAACAGTATGAAGTTGATCCTAAGTGGTTTGGCATTTTTACGATGTAAAAGGCTTTCACACTGAGTAACTGCTATCAAAATAATTCAGTTTTATAACTGAATAACATTAACCTTATTTAAGGGTTGTTGCCTAAATACGCTTACAAGTACTTTTAACTCGGAAAGTTCTTAAGAGAATTAGAAACTAATTTGCTGGAAATAGTGCAGGATCCATGTTCTGGAATTTGGAATGTCCATCCCAGTTTGAAATTTTGCTAAATTCTTAGATCCTCCCTGTACTCCTGATTTATTATAATAAATAGTAAAAACATAAAGTGTTTAGGTATTCTTGTCCTTTATTTATTCATGTCCATCTTGATAATCGGTAGAGTAGCAAAAATGTATTTTGATAGTAGTGCTTTTAGGATATGGTTATGTTTATAATTTGACAAGTGGCTGATCATGTCTGTTCCTCCTCCCCACAAATCTGTGTCTTGCTGTTTTGTTATTGTTCTATTTAGAAAGAGGACCACTTTTATATGAACAGCTTTCACAAATAGTTGAAGGAGTATTTAACAGTCTGACTGCCAAACATCCTGAGTACCAATACTGTGGCAGTTCACTAGCTGCATTCATCATTGTAAAAGGCAAGTCTGTTTTGTGAGTATTGAGGAGTGGAAAACCTAGGCTGTTTGTATTCCCAGAGAGCCTTGAGGCACACATTTCTCATCTGGTAAATGGAGGTGAAGGGTAGATACCCTTCTTTGACATGCTCTACTTGGATGGCTCTGTCATGTGTGTAACTGCTACAGCCATGCAAATATTCAAGACCTACATAAACATTTTCTGGTGCTGTCTCAAAGAGGAGTAGGGCTGTATGGACCAGTACACACCAGGGCAGGTGGATATGCCTTGAAGGAAGCTGCAGTCTGTGGGGAGTCCACACAGGAGCAGGCTTCTAGCAGCAGCTGTGGTCCATGGAGAGTAGCCTACACTGGAGCAGGTTTTCTAGCAGGACCTGTGACCCCATGGAGGCTCCTGCAATGGATCAGTGTGTACCTGAGGACTGCACTCCTTGGAATGGACCCACATTGGACCAGTTCCTGAAGAAGGGCAGGCAGTGGGAAGGAGTGATTAGTGGAGTGAGAGGCATGATGCTGGGTCAGGGAAGGAGTGTGGGGTGGAGGGATCAACAGAGGCAAAGTGTTAGGAGCTGGTGCTTCCCCATACCATTGTAGAACTCGGGTGGGAAGGAGGGGAGGTACAAGAGTAAGGAGTGAAGTTGAGCCTGGGAGGAAAGGGGAATAGGGGAAAGGTAGTTTTAGGTTTTGGGTTGTCTGTTGTTTTGGGTTTTTCTTGCTATCCTGCTCTAATTGGCAATAAAGGTGAAGTCTGTTTTGCACATGATGGTAAATGGCAAGCCACCCCCCCGTTTGTGTTTTGACCTGCAAGCTTCATTTTAATTTTTCATAGAATCATTTTGGTTGGAAAAGACTTGTAAGATGGAGTACAACCTGCTGGGGGACAGAGGGTGTGAGAGAACAGCTTGGTGGGCGTCTGATAGCCAGACATGGTTGAACGACCACAGTCGCATAAAAATGCATGCTTGCTTTCTAGGTGGGCACCATGAAGTTGTAGCTCTAGCAACAGGAGAATGTAATTACAGTCGAGGCCTTCAGCCTGGTGGAAGAGTGCTGCATGACAGCCATGCCATTGTTACTGCAAGACGCTCCCTGCTAAGGTGAGAATGTTTGTATGAGTTGCTACCAGTTTTACTTCTGTGAATGTAAATATGTACGTGCAGTCTCATTTTATACTAAGTGTGTTCTGGATTATTTTCAAATCCCATGGGTTAAATGTGAATGTCTGGGCATTTGTAAGCAAAATAGTGTTTTCTAGATTTACTGCTACTCAGTAGTTTCTCTTGTTACTTAACTCTTTCTTATAGATACTTTTATAGACATCTTCTGCTGTTCTATAATGAAAATCCAGTGAGGAAAAAGGAATCCATATTTTGCACAGCACCAGGCTCAAAGCTGCTTAGCCTCAAGCAAAATACAACTGTCATTCTGTATATAAATCAGCTTCCAAAAGGAACTGCTCAGTTAAAATCACACATGTAAGTACCTTCGTATTTTCAGAGATGTATTGGAAGATCAATTTGTTGACATTGTGAGTGTGGAAAATACGTGTTGTTACCCATTTGTAAGATCAGGGAGCACTGTTCTGTTGTGTTGTTCTTTCGGTTCCTTCCACTCTCCATGCTAATGATTTGGAAGCATTAATATACAGGGTGGTAGTGATGAGTGATGAGATGCAACTCAGTGTGACAGTACAGGACTTTCTACATGTGTGTTTGCTTGAGGACAGTGCTTTTTTTATTACAGATACCTGCTTAGCTGTTAACTCCCTCCCAAGACACTATTAAAATACTAATAAATCATTAATGTAACCACTGAGCCAGTGGAGTTGGTGACTTAATGTCATCCTTTCCACCACAGGACTAAAGTATAAAAGACCTTGAACTGAAACAGTAGGCTTCTGCTCTGCCATGTAGAAAAAAGGTAATGAGAGAAAGTTGAGGGACAAATATGCTTCTATGCTTACCCTTCTAGATTTAGTTAGATTTATGAAAGCAAATTTTTTTCTAGTAGTTTTGACATTTTCAGCAGCATTTGCAGGTTTACCTGATAATTACAAGTGTTATTTTGTGTCCCTTGTAGAGGTACTGTGGAGTAATGTCCCTGAAAGTCATAGAGTCATAGCTTTTTTAATACGTATATCCTATATAGCTGCTTTCATACTGTCTCTGGGAGTATGGCAGACTTGTGAACTGGAGGTTGCAGCCAGTTCGTTGCAAGTTGTGCTAACTGGGAATCAGTGTTGAGAAGGTTTTTGATTACTTTCAGTGTCATAGCCTGCTATTGCAAGGTAAGTGCTTGATGAGAATAGATGCAGTTTGTAAGATGCTCTAGTAGTTGACAGATTGCAGATTCAGCACTTTTTCCTCTTTCTGTTCTGGTCTGTGCTGTCTTGAGACAAAATCTGGGGAGTGTTTTATTCTAATACAGCACAGCAGCTCGTGTACAGAGTTATTTAAAGATAGTTCTTAAAAGGAAGACATGGTACTGTGTTACTTAAGCCAGAATTAAATGGTTACTTTGTAATAATGTAATCAATCAAAAGCACCTTTGATCATGACATTATACATTATTATAGAATTGGATGAAGTTTGCACAAAAGCTCAGGCTTTGACTTTTTATCTGCTTTTATTTAAGGGGAAATACTATGCTAGGCTTGTTAACAACCATTGTTTTATCTCCCTGGTGAGAGTGTTGCATCTCCTTCTTTAAAATACTTCGAGGGTTTGCAGATTAAGCTATGTTTTAAAGGAGATTAACAACCTTATGGCTGCTTTCTCCCAAGATAAGCAGCCCCCAAGTAACTTCTGTCATAACTTTTGTGTAAGTAGACACAAAACAATGGCTTTTTAGCAGTTTGTGCCCATCTTTTTTCAATGTTTGGACAACTGATGGCCAAGATTAAGTTGAATCACTATTCATTAAGTACTGATTTCAGTATTCTAGTCATTCGAGCAACTGAATGTCTTTTCTAATATTTACAAATACTGACTATAATGTAAGGCCCAGATCTAGTGATAATTGTTTTGAGAAACAATATTAGATACCACTTTACAATAATTTCCTAATATTTTCTCACTAAAATTAATTTTTTTGTGTTACTGTAGATGTCTCAACCCGCAATCTATGTCTGCTTATGAAACTAGTGAAGAACTGAGTCTCCATGTTGCTGTAGGAGGCAAGATATACCTAACTGTTTATTGGCCACCTGAAACTGTCACAACACGCAGTATGTCAGCTAGTGACAAGTTAACAAAATGGGAGGTGGTTGGTGTTCAGGGAGCATTGCTGAGTCACTTCATTGAACCAATATATATCCACAGTATTCTTGTCGGTAAGTGGACTTTTTGTATGTTCCATGTTCCAGTATGGTTGCATTTTATAAAACATGAACTAAACCAAGATGGTTCTTTCAAGAATTACAGTATTTTTCTGAAAAGATACGAAGTGTGTGTGGTTTTTTTTTTTAACTCATCTTTGAAATGCTCTAATGTAAAACTCAGGCTCACTCTTGTGTCATCGTGGGTTTGTTTTAGCTTGTTGGTTTGAACTTTGTATTTTTGTTCAGAGAAAGAAACTCAGCAGTTTTATATCAAATCATATTTTAGCTATTAAGAAGATACCGTATGGTGAGAAAATGTTGTGTTGACTGTTCAGCCTGATATGGTGACTTTAAGGTGACAGTGTTCTGCAAACAGAATACTGGAACTCATTTTTCCAAAGATTATTTTTATGTAGAGGAATTAATACAATGTAAACAAAACACACACTCACACACACCCCCAAAAAAACCCAAACCAACCAAATACCTGCGTACTTGGGCTCTTTATTTGATGTACTTCCATGACTGACCTTGTTTTTTTTAATAGGAAATGGAAATTGTAAGGATACAAGAGGACTAAAATTAGCTATACGACAGCGTGTGGATGATGCTCTTACGTTAAAACTTCCCATGCCTTACGTGGTCAACAGATCTCATACTTACTTGATTAATGCTGCACACCCAGTTCAAACATATGATAAACAGACATCTCTTAGCTTGAATTGGTCATCGTCAGATGCATCACTGGAGGTCGTGGATGGGTTACATGGAAAAACCACTGAAAGGTTAGATTTTTTCTTCATTATGTTGGAAGTAATGGTTAGCCTTATTGGTTTGTGCCAATTCATTGGCATATTCATTTCCCTAAGCTATGCATTGAGGCCTCGGTACTACCCAAATGAGAGAGGTTCTCTCCCATTCTAGGTGAATGCATCCTATGATTTATGATTATAAGCCATCTAGAGATCTTGTAACTTTACAGTGGGATACTAAGATATGAAATGAAGTCATTTTAGAATTGTATCTTTATTCCATTGTCTGTGGTAGTGAATGTTTTAATTTTCACAGTACATAAAACCAGTTGGCATCCTACTCCACATAAATTCTAGTTTAAAAACATTGTTTGTTGGTTTGTTTGAATTCTCGTGGCTTCTGATTTGCTTTGTTCACTGAAAGTGGAAGTAGAACCATATGATTGTGTTCACAAAGCTTCAGAGGGGAAAAAAATCCTGTAATGATTAAAGCAACATAGCCGTGATGTATTTGTTACTGAGTGTTTTGTTGTTTTTTTGTTGTTCTTTTTTTGTTTGTTTTTATTGGTTGTTGGGTTTTGGTTGGGGTGTTTTTTTTTCCCATTTTCACTGTAGTTCACCCTTCAAAAGTGGCACTCACATGGCAAGTCGCCTTTGCAAGGCAGCAATGTTTAGTCGGTTTAGATTGCTTGCTAAGGAAGCGAAACGGGATGATTTGCTTCAAGTTGAAACGTACCATGAAGCTAAGGTAAGGTTATACAGGGCTGGGGGAGGATTTTTGTATGTAGCCTTTCAATGGCTATTCTCAAAGCTAGTTTTGTAGCCAAGGGCTACTTTCTGTTTTGCTGGAGACTTCACCTGAACAGCTGGATCCCCTTAACTTCCTCTGATCTTTGCCTGAGAATGTCTTCAGTTGCTGTTTTAAAGTAAAATTTATCTGGTTTTTCAAGAATTAGTATTGAAACATTCTCTATGAAAATCTGCCATGTTTTGTCACAGCATGTGGAGGTTGCTGGCCATTTTCCCCACGTAAAATGGTTTCATATTTGAAAGCTTTGAGGTTTTTTTTGTTCATTAGTTTATTTTCAATCTTACCCTCTTTATTTAATATGTACATAGGTATTTTTTTCTACCAGTGGTAGAAAATGGTGTAGTCTCATGGGAGGATTCTTATATCTTAAAGGAGTAGCAAAGTAGCAGTTGGTTCATCAAAAGACATCAGTAAGTCCCAGGCTTTCCTTCGTGGTATAAAACCAGAAATCACTGAAAGCAGCTACTGTGATTCTTGATTGCTGCAAATTCACTCGCTTCTGTCCCTAGTTAGAAATACGTAAGCTCATTTTAATTCTCTGTGCTCTTGAAGGTTTTTCCTCTCTTTGGTTCAAGAGCTGCATTTTATTTCCAGAATTTTTATGTGAAACGTAGGCTTTTATAAAGTACACGTCCCTCTTTTTTTTAATTATTTTCTTTTTACCCATCAGAACACACAAGACATGATTTAAAAAAAAAAAAAAATTATTCAAAAANGCTGTGATTCTTGATTGCTGCAAATTCACTCGCTTCTGTCCCTAGTTAGGTATTGTCTTCCTCAGGGTTTGTGCTTGTGCACATTGTATGCTGATCGTAAAGAACACAGATCTTTGTAACCCATCATTCTTCCAATGTCTTCTTTCTTATTTATTTTTTTTTTTCTTTAACTTTTAGACTAAATCCGAGTTGTACCAAGAAGCAAAAGCCTTGCTGCAAAGCTACTTAGAGCAACATAATTACGGATCCTGGTTTGTGAAGTCAGATCG
>NDXB01010455.1:4549-20931 GCA_002631895.1 Agapornis roseicollis
GGAAAAAAAAAAAAAAAAAAGACTAATAAAAAGAAGCCTCAAATTCAATATAGTATTAAAAATGCATGATTTTTAAAACAAACTTATGGGCTTGGGAACCTAACAGTTACTAACTGAATGTTTTCAGGCAGCAGTGATAGCTAGAAGAGAGAACAGCTGTAGTAGTTACAAAAGGCTCCTCAACCTTATCTATTCCTATGAACTCATCCTACCACTTGAGCCCAGGCTCAGCAGCAATCTGCTGCTGCCTTTCAACATCTCACCCGTGCCTGTGTTGTAAGGTCAGCCTGTTTGGTTGTTGGGAGTTAACTACACGCACATCTGGATGCACAGTGAAGTGTAAAGGTTGTGATCCATCCTGCTGGGTGAAATCTCTCCAATTTATTTTTGTTTTCATAGAGGGGACTTAAGGGCCATTAGATTTCAGGTTTTGACAGCACCTGGCCTGGAGAAATGAAACCCAGCAGGTAAAGAAAAACCCTTCATGAATTTCAAAACATGGGATATAGCGTGCACTGAAGCACACTCTCTCTACTGCTCTGCAAAGAGAATAATCTACACAGACTAACAAAGTCAGTTTAGCCACATGAAAAAACATGGTGGTTTATCAAGGCAATTTGGAGTTTGTTATTAACTGCTGTAAATATCATTAAAAAGAAGTGAGTCTGGGGGGCAGTGTGGAAAAATCAAGAGCCTCTGAAGGACTACGAGAGCTTGCAGAGGTTATACAGCTGCATAGCACCTCCAGGGGCTGTTACTTGCTATCTTGAAAACAAAACATGTTTATTTCTGTAGTCACTGAGCAGTAATATGGCACCATGAAGGAAATTGCTTTGCCTGGAAGATGAATTGGTAATGCAGACCCTAACAATTCCTACAGCTGTAAAGCTGCTGTAGGGATCACCCTTGCAAGCCCTATGCTGAGACTACAAGAGTCAGTTGGACTGCCTGCATCCCTTTTCTCCCCAAGCAAAAATCCAGTAATATTTCTGCTGGTGTGGCATGAAACAGACTACCTGCTTTATCACAAACACATGGAGATTAGTCCAGAAAGGGCCTCAGAAACTTGTACTGGACACCCGTGGACATGGCTTATCTCTACCCAATGCGTCACTGGCAGACATCTCTCCAGCCTGTTTCATAAGGACCCCATTTGCTACTGCCTCATTCAATCCATCCCCAAACCAATCTATTAAGCAGACATCTCAATGTCCAGCACCCAGCTCCCACCATCTGTGAACCTATGGTGGACAGACAGAGCAGCATCAAGTTTCCAATCTCAAAGTAAGGCTTCTTGGAGTTAGGAAGAAAAGGCAAAATCCTTAAGGACCAGACTGAAGCTGGAAGCAAAAGGCTAGTGCAATACAGGTCACACCAGCCCATGGCAAGTGTGATGGTGTAGCTTATGACAAGGGGACAAGAGAGACACTGATAAGCCATTCCAGCTTGTTTCCATGGCTGGTTCCTTGCTGTGGCATTTTCCAGTGTGTTGGCTTAGTGTGGCGGAGCCACATCCACACAATGCAATTAGTTACCACATAATGAGTTACCACTGCTTTTCACACACCTGGGCAGTTTACCCCTAGACCCTTTGCTTCTGCACCTTTCATTACTGATGAACACAGGGATACAGACATACATGCATGAAAACATGTTCTGAAGCCCATCATCACTTCCCTAGTGTTGGTAAGTGGAGATGGTCACCTCCAGATCTCCCTGGTGCTGAAAGGGAATGTCACAGCTCATCTGAGCATCCTTGGGGACCTGACTGTTGCACAGTGAGGCTGAGCCATGGCACAGGCTCTCTTTAGGATGAGAGCTACAATTACAAAGCTGTTATTACCTTGCCAGTGGTGCTCTGCACATGTCGGGGAGGAGGAATACAGAGAGTGAGCTGAGTGGCATAATTATCCCCAGCATGCCTTTTTCTAAATATCACAACACATATTGCTCTAGTTTAATTACTCTCATCAGCTTCATTACCAGAGCTGTGTAGTGAGGTTGGATGCTCCTGTCCCATCTTCAGGGATCTACAAACAAATGGTTCTGCATGTGGGAGATGGAGAGATTGTTCCTGGAAGTGCTGCAGCAGGGGCTGGGGAGGGGGGATTTCGAGGAAACAGTGTCAGAGCAAATGGTAGCCTCGGGCAGCTGCTGTGTTTGCAAACTGCTCTCTCCTGGGATACCTGCTGGGAGGTCAGGAGCTGTCTGCTTGGCGGTTACAGCCTCCCCTACTGCAGACTGAAAATAACTCTGGTTTCAGACGCAGCCCCTACCAGCACAGCACCGCGGTGCCCTCAGGCATCCCTGCATCTCCTGTACCACAGTGGAGGTTGGTCCAGAGCACCCCCTGCTCTGATGGAGGCACCCCTGCCTCGATGCTAGAGGTAACACATGCAGGTGATGATTTTTAATCCCCATCATCTGTCCTCCAATTCCTTCAGCTTTGCATGATCTTTTTTCAGGTTTTGCCTCCCGTACCCCATCAGCATTCCCTGAAAAAAAACCCAGCCTGGACAGGAAAAAGAAGACAAAAATAGAGGTGATTGTTGCTATATAAAAGGGTCCCTGGGACAATCAATATTAAAGCAGGTTGGATTCTTCTAGGACTTTTCATATTAGGTATTTTCATACATGTTTCATAGTCTGTGGACTAAAAATGCTGATGTGTAATCCAGGAGAGCTATGCAAAACTCAGATGATGGAGGTACCCAGACCCAAGAAGCTACCTAAATTTCTGCTGCAATCCCCTTTGTCTGCAGTGGCTGGGCATAGAAGGTCTGTGCAGACAGAGCCATCCACAGAGAAATTCTGGATATCTGCATATGTTCTGGAGACTCCTGTCTTGTACAGGGCTCTCCTTAGCAACAGGGCTCCTATTGCAGGATTCTGCTGCTGCTTTTCACCCTCTCTGCCACCAGTGACACATGGAGTCTGCAGTTCTGCCTGCTCATACCAATAAAAGACTTTAAACCTTTGCCCTTGCCATTCTTTCAGCTATGAGGTCCTTTGTGACATATTGCAAGTGAGGGAAATGGAAAAGGAAGGTTTTCACTGAAACCTCTTCAAATACCCAGCCTGCTAGCAGCTGCAGCAGTGGAAGCTCATAGCCAGGTGCATGCTGCAGAGCTGCCCAAAACACCAGAGGGGCAGTTTTTTGAGTACCTGAGCTCTAGCTTGAACCAAGGGTATTTAAATCCATGAGCCTATGACTGCTAGCCTTAATCTGCCTCCTTTAAAGCAAACAGCTTAAGCCACACGGAGGTGTGAATCCTGTTCCTGAAACAAAAAGGACTGAAGTTCAGAAGGACACAGAGAGGACAGGATGCACTGATCCTGAATCCCTCTGCTGACAGACTGAAGTGCAATGCTGGGCGTCATCGCATGTCGGTGTGAGCATGTGTGTGGGGGACTGCGCGTTCCGGGAAGCATGGCAGAGGGACAGCACATCCTAAGAAACCACTCGCACAACACGGGACCATATGTTCCTGGAAATGTCAGGATAAAAATCATTACAGAAATGGAAAATTACTTCTCAATCCCTTCTCATTCCTATAATACTGCTTTCTTTTTATTTTAACATCTGAATTTGTCTCATTATTGAAGCAGGGACAGAGATGGGAAAAGCTGACAGGATGGCTTGACATGCTGCCTAAGAGGAAAGATGCTCTCGTACCTAACATACCACAGCCCCTGGTACAAGAATGGCTTGAGCAAGGTTATGAAAACAGTTTTGTGCTTAAATACCTGCAAGATCAGATCTTCCAAATGATTCTTATTTTTATTCAAATACTCCCCAAACATTTATTTTTCTACATAATATCTTCTGGCTTTATGCTGATGTTACTCATTTAAATACATGTGGATAGTATGTATAACAAAGACATGGAAAATACAATACTCTCCCATTAGGGGCATATTTTTGCCATTCCTACTATTTTCTAAAACAATCACTTCTTAGAAACCACACAAGGGGCTAAGGCAATCCAAGGAGGCTTATAAAGTTCTTACTTGTTACATCCAGGATGAAGTTGGTCCAGGCTCTGTGAATGACTCCCCCATGGCAAAAAATTTGAAGTAATAGGCTGCTGGGATAAAAGATATTCAAACTAGCTACCAAATCACTCCCTTTGGCTATCAGCGAGGGGAGATGCATAGATGTACTTTTTTTTCTTGTAACATGCAAGTAGAATCATCTCCACTGCTGATATGATGAAATGCATAGCAGAAAGGGGGGCACTGCCTGGTTCATCAGACACATTGAGAGTCTGTTAGTGCTCCATGTTCTTGCGTTGATAGAATACTTTCTCCCTGAGGACTTCAAAGAGACCCATGTTTAGCTTTGCAAAGGAACAAGAAAAATGCCAAGTGCAAGAGATTTGGGGGAGGGAGCTGAGGGGGGAAGGTGTAACAGTCTGTAATCATGAGACAAGAGTTTACAGTGGAAATAGCGACCATGAATAATGCAACAGTTCTCCCCCTAGAGAAGAGGCAGCCTTGGTGAAATGATTTCTCCAGATCTAATGGCTGAAACAGTCCATTATAGGTGCCACATGATGTATCTGTCTCCATTTGCATACCCATTTGATTAGATCCTGGACCTACAAATTGCACACTAATCAAAATCAGGACCACAAGGAACTTGTGACACAAAGACAGCCCCACAAGGTGTAAGAACAGAGAGTTTCTATCCCACAAAAGGGCAAAAAAGCAGATAAAACCTTTGCCCATGTTCCATGCAGTACTGTAGAATGTGAAAAGGCATCAAAAAATGTTAAAACAGAGCTCAGGGCGAAGGATGACTTGAGGCATACAGACACTAAGGACACTAAGACTGCAGCCTAAAAAGGAGATGACTGCCAGGGGGTTGATAGAGATCCATAAAATCGGGAATGGTTTGGAAAGGTGAATAAGGTTAGTAATAATAACCTATGTTCCTTATTTCTCATAAGCCAAGATTTAGGGGAACACACAGAAATGAACAGGCAGTGGTTTAAAACCAAAGAGGTAATTTCCCACCTTACATCAGTAAGTCACGGAACTCCGTGCCAGCTGAGCCTCGGTAAAATGAACCTTAAGTTTACAAATATTCAACGGGTTGCTCTGCTGCTGTTCATTAAACAAGATACTCTGGATGCAAACTCTAGCACAGAAAACTTTACATTATCTATAGCATCAAAACAGGAGGTGGCATCTTTAGCAATCTTCCCTTCTTGTCTAACTGGTAGAACAGTTTGCTCTCACCTACACAGAACATCCTTGAACCAGAAGTAGAGAGTCAGCTTTAGTTCTTGTCTTTAAAAAAGCCTCCAACTTTTACAAAAGGTCTGGTTTCCCCCTTTTGTACTTGGTTTAAATATTAAGCTCTTGAGGGGCTGTTATGCTTCAGTATCACACACTGTTTTTTCTAATGGATATTACATGGACCCCATGCACAAGTTCACTTTTATTGCCCTTCCTCATCCATGTTAAGAATGAGAAATAGCTGCAATGTTAACGGTAAATTGATTATTCACGCAAAATACAGACATTCGCTTTATCTTCTATATAACTATGCCTTTGGCGTGCTTTTAAAACATAACTAGAGATACTTTAAAGATAATAATCTAGTTGCTGTTTTCCAGTGATTCAGGGCAGGGTTTAGTTTAGTTTAATTTTGCTGGTTGTTTTGCTGTTTACAGTGGGTTTTCCATGTTTATGCTCAGGAAGACACACTATTCTTGATGTGTGCCTGTGACCAGGTTAGGGATCCCTGGGCAAGGGGCCAATTCTGTTCTTGGTTACTTGGAGTAATGCCATTAAAATCCCTGGGTCAGACTATTAGGTGATGTAACTGAGGATATCCACATTCAGCACGCACTTTCAAAGGACAATTCCAATTAATTCTAGATGAGAGCAAGGCTTTCTGGGAGGGATTCTCTGCTCCGTGGGGGTTTCTGCCACCACCAGCACTGCTCTTCTGACTAGGGAATTGCTTTTTCCTTCCTCACATGTTCTCCAAAGTGAATTTCAAAGTCGTGCATGGACAGACTCCAAACTTAAAACTCATACAGCCCTCCATGCCAGAACCAGAGCCTCAGGGAATGTAACAAACACCACTCATGAGAACAACCAGGTGACAGCATATTAATACATCCTGAATGCTATCTACATGTAGAGAAAACTTACACTGCCAACACATGGAGTTAAAGTGATTCTCCAAAAGAAAACCTCCCAATTGTTCCAGGCAATAAGCATATATCAACATCCTTTCTGTTCCACCAGGGGTTAACTAGACTTAAGAACAACATGCAAGGAGAAGGGGATGTGGAACAAGATACGAGTCAAAAGGGAAGAGGATTCCCATCCCTCTCATAGCATTAATTAGCAGTTCTTTTGTCATCTCCCAAGCACCGGAGCATCCCTCCATCTCAGAGGACAGCTCCCTTCCAAATCAATGGGCTGGCACTTGGCTGGTAAGGTATATACAATGGCAGAGCTGCTGATGACACCAGCTGGAGAATAAAAGACCCAAGTCAGAACAGAGCCTTAGGGATGAGACAGTGTAATTTGTACATCACAAAGGGCTCATAATTGTCCCCTGAATTTCTCGCTGGGAAACAGCCTATTCATCTTACTGGGACACCTTCTTCTGACTCAGTCTCTCAGATACTGTCATCATGAGCTTTTCTGTCCGGTGCTTCCTTTTGTCCTTTCTGTTCCTTTCTCTCTCTCTCCTCATTTTCTTCTCTTTTCCTTTCTCTTTTCTTTTGTTCCATCCTTTAACAATTTTCAGTCAAACCCAGGGAGACAGTCCCACTCTTATTTGCTAAAATAACTAGTAGTTAAATGACTGACGTTTAAAGCAGTAGCTTAAGCTTCAGCATTGCTCCACTGGGAGAAGAATCAGTGATGAGTGTGTGGGGAGAGGAAGGAATAGGATGTGGATCATGCTTCTGAGAGCTTTTCTGGGGTTTTTTTGTACAGGCTGTCTGCAGACTCCAGCAGACATCATTTCTGCCAGAGCACTTATGGAGAACACATTTCTAAGTAGGAAATAGACAGAGCTGTCCACAGAGTATCAAAAAAACCCCCTGACACTAAAGCATAAATCAAACTGGAGGCCACTACACTTGGAACCTCTAACAAGGAGGATGTTATCCTTTTTTGATTACTTGCTCTTGTGCTTCTTTTGGAATTAGTGCTGCAAGATCATGCTGACCTGGCACCAGCATATGCAAAAGGATGCTCAGGACTTGAATGGCAGCACATGGTGCTGCTTAGGATTTAGGTGCATTAACCATTTGGGTGTCTCTGGAATAAGTGCACTCTCGACTGATAACCAAGTATGTTCCATTGTTCCCTGGTACCTGGACTGTGTGCTAGTATAGTCATGGCAGCAAAAGCAACCATCAGTGGTTTGTTCTGTTCTAGTTTGGTTGGGACAGATGGACATTTGCACTCACACCTGTAAAATCCCCTCTCCCCTCATCTAGGGGAGATTTTTTTAATTTTCCACCCAAAGGTTTCTCCTACCAGCAAGAAATACAATCAGCCAGCTGCCACTAAATTAGCAGGTGGACTATTTATTTGACTTGTCAGATCCCTTGGCAATTTCCCATGATGGAGCTGTCCTGTGGGAGAGCTTTACTAAGACAGTCGTTCAAATGAAATGTCCTTAAAACAAAAGGAATTAGTTTTTCTGCCACATAGTCTCACCATTTAATTTCAGAGATTTATAATGGGTGAGACAATCTTGGATAGTATCAGCAATTTTAAGCAATAATCCTTGTGTACAGTTATGACAAAGGAGAGAGGACCAGATTCATCAATGCAAAGGAATACTGCATCCAATGGGAACCCAGTTTCTACACTGCCATTTTGCTGAAATGAATCCCAATGAATCAACTCTCTGCCTACACCTGCTCCCTGCACTTGGAAAACCTCTTGTAATACCAACTGCATGTTAACGTACAGTGTGAATACGTGGTAAAACCTGATGCCATGCTTCTTGTGGGAACAGCAGGCACTCATTAGGAAAAACAAACCCAAACCAAAACCCAACAGAAAAACCTTCTACCCAAATTCTGGACAACGTAGCTTTGGTTTATTTTCCAAGTCTTCCAAAATGGATAACCCAGAGGACTGTTTTGGAACCTTTCCCCATAAGCAGGTATTAAAGAGATTTTCATTGGCATGGTAGGCACCAAAAGATATATGCAAAGAATTACTTTGCAAGCTACTGCCTGTACTTGCCACTGACAAAAATGTAGCAGTAAGTAGAGAACTTATGCCACAGAGGGTACTCGGTGTATTAGTTTGGAAGTAAAGAGAATGTGTGTTTTTATCACTATTACTGAGTGATGACAAGCCAAAAGGGGTTCTGAAAGCCTAATCATCCTCTGCTCTGAGCTGCTCTGCTGGGATATTACATGGCCACAGCAATGGTACTTGACAAAGCCAGTGGCTCTGCTTTTTAATAAACACCTGATGGGCTTAACAGTGCTAATAAATTGCATCATTTACTTAGATGCTGTGTGGTTTGTAAAGGTTTAGGGTACAGTCTACTCATGCCTCCAAGAAGGTTGGGTCAGAAACTCTGTAAAAATGAAAATGGTCTCCCAGAGCATAACCTGATACAGAAACAGGTTGCTAGCAAAATTCCAAATACAATACTATAAAATTAAAAAAGCCATTATTCCAGTGCTGTCTCTGAATAATACCCCCAGTCTTAAATAACAAATCTTTGCAATCAGAAGACTTCTCCCAACTTTTCTTCCTTTTGATCTCCCCATTGAAACCTATATATGAATCAAGTATTCTGAAGATACCTTCTTCTCTGGGTACTTTTGGTGTGAGGAGGAAAGACTCACACTTGTGCCATCTACAGGAAAAAAAAATGATGGCAAAAGAAAGGGGGCAGATCAATCCCATTTTTTTCCACATATTCCTTTTATAGCCCTTGGTTGATTTATACAAGAGAACAGAAAAAGCCTAGAGGCAAGACAGCTCATCTCTGTGACTGAAAACACATCCCCAACTCAACTGGAGCTTGAGAAACTTGGGTATGGGTTGCCCTTGGATTATTCTGCATGAGATTTTTTTTCATAAGCTTTCAATTTGAAGGCTGTTACTCATCCCTTTAGCTCATGTCACGATGAAGTCCCTTGCAGAGAACAGGACCCAGAAGTAGGCTGCTTGACATCCTATATTGTGCAATTTAATTTGGTAAATTGCCTTTTCTGCACTGGTGCTGTAAGGTGCTCAGCTGGAGTCCATAAACTAAATCTTGCCTCCCTGTGGAAATAGCCTGACACAACCCCAATGACATGCTGCAAATACAGTTCTGCTGCAAGCTCACATTGGTAAAGTTAATACCATTTCTATCCCACATGTAGATTTCTCCTCCTGGAAAAAAATAATATGGGCAGGACACAAAAGAGGCCTAAGGTACAAGGATCTATAAGGAGGACTGACACAAAGCCTTCAAAGGTAGTGAGAGAATAGGTGCCTTTGAATGCCTCCTGAGAACTAGTCTGTGAAGGGACAGGGAGAGGTAGGTCATTTACCCTTTCCTATGCAAGCAGCTTGGAAACGTACCACAAAACACTGCATCCTTAAATATCTCAACCTAGAATTGAGTGTTGGCTGTGATTTTTAAAATGAGGCACAGGAGGGGACAGAAAGTGCCTAGGAGTCACAGAAATGAGCAGGGAAACCTCTCTGAAATGGCATGTACCAGCAAATAGTGGCCACAAGAAACTGTTTCTTGACAGAAAGCTGCAGCTCTATTTTATCTCTTTCTTATAACTTTAATTTCAATGCTTGAGAAAATGGTGGAACCAAAGTCACTGCAACCTGGTTGACACCAGAATGCATCTTTCTGTCCATCACCACATAATGGTTCCTTTCAAGACACCCCACATACATCTTTTTGCACCCTTATATCTCCCATCCACAGCTTCAATTTCCAGCAACTCTGGGTCTTCCCTCTTGATCTGTTGTCACTTTGTAATTTCCCTTCACATTCTACCCCAAAACAGTCCTTGATGTAGCCGTTGCCCCACAGCTCTGTTTGCTCCTTAGCCTTCCTCTCTTCCTGACTGAGAGAAGCCGCACTGGGATGGGAAGACATTTTGCTGCAGCTGTATTTGCCCTATCAGTTTAGATCCACTTCACCCACAAATAAACTCACCTCCCCAAAAATGGGAGGCTGCTGTCTTTAGCCAACAGCACCTTAGCCTCATCAAGAGTTTGTTCTGCCTGACAGCCTTTAATCACTATTTATCCATTCTACTGAGGGAAAATTTTTATCCTTTCTGTTAAAATTCATTTTTATGACACCTACCATAAGAGATATAAAGAAAAAAAAAAGAAAGAGACATTAAAATGGTTTATAGAGAGTATTTTTATAATCCACTAAGCTGTTTTCCGTTCCCACTGATATGACATCTTCAGCTATAATTTATAAATGCCATCAGTTAACAAGCACAGAATCTTATCCTACAATTTCTCCTCTCATATGCTTTTCCCATTTAAACTTTCTGTTAAATCTTTGCTGTGCTGTTAAATCCAGAGAGATTTGGCCATAGCTGAAGGGAAGGAAAAAAAAAAAAAAAAAAGAAGTTTAAGTAGCTAATTAGTGTCACTGGATTTGGGGCATCCTATCATGAGAGAACATAGAGGATGCATGTCCTCAGTAAATATCTCAGGCATTTAAATAAAGCCAATACCTCCCCTAGCAACCTCTAATATCCTCAAAAAATAGAAGATTATATAGGCAGCAAGTGGCTGCTTTCCCATATAGGAATGACGAGGACACAGTATCAGGCAGATTGGCTTTTCAGTGCATTCCACTGTTCCCACAGTTATTTTTGTTATTGTTTGCAACTCAGAAGGAAGTCACTCTAAGAAATATACCTGCATGTGCCAGGGTCTGACCTGGGTACAACCTGGGAGAAAGCATTCATTTACAGCTCTCCCAGAATTCACTTCATACATTGATAAAACCCCAGAAATGCCAGACAGTAATCAGAATTCCTGCAGTACTTAGACATTTTCTGCTTTTCTCTGCCAGACTCAGATTGGAAAACTCCAGGCCTCACCACAATCACTGCTACTAAATTACAGCAGGGAAAAAAGAAAGAAAACATACATTTTTCCTTATTTGCAGTATATCCAACATATCTACCTTGAGTCTGCTGGGAAACTTGTGTTGGACTGCATCCAGTCTTTTGGTTGAAAGGTCCTGACTTGGGAAAAAGCAAGGCCACAGGAACTGATTTTTGCTTTCTTTAAAGTAGGCTCTGTCTAGGTTAAGGATGACTCATGGTTTGCTTGGACTCATTAAAGATCTGGTGGGTTTCTAGTAACAACCAGTTAAACACTGGTGTATATATAAATAGTGGGAGGGAAGTGCCCCTTGACTGTCTGCCTTATGTGGAGATGCAGCTTGCAAGGCACATGGAGAGTGCAAGCCACTTGCCCATTAGCTTTTTATGTAATGAAGATCTAATCTTAGTGGGGTGATAGGCTTGGCTCAGACAAACAGAGGATCCATAGCTTTTCACCTTCTTCTTCCTAAGGAATTTTGCCTAGAAAAGAAAGGGTTTGTTTAATTTAGAGTTATCCATAATCTTTCTTTAGTCCTTGAAAACCAAAAAGGAAATTTGAGGGCACATTGGCTGAGATGAATGGGAAAGCTTCACCCACCACAAGGCTGCCTGGTGCTACACAAAAGTGAAATCAAGAGAAGCCATCCTCCTTTGTGCAAGGGTTAGTATTTTAAATACAGCTCTGTGAATTTCTTCCCATTGTGAGATTAAATGCTTCCCTATATGCAGCAGAGGAGGAGAGCTGATTCAGTCCCTCCTCTTCCAAAGTGGCTTACTCATGTCAGCATTCATCCCCAGCATTGTGCTTGTCCCATCTCTGGCAAGCCTGCATGGTGCAAAGGGTGCAGCCAAGCTGGCTGGCCATATGGGCTGAACACCAGCACCACATTTGGGGAAGAAGGTGAAGATCAAGATGAGCAGGGGAATCATGTTCTTGTCCGTTGGGGAGCAGAAATGAATGAGCCTACGCTGCCGATGTGAAGGACATCTTCCTGGTGTCATAACAGCAATGGGAGAGCAGATGGTGAACAACATGGACAGTGGCCACTCAGCATGGCCCCTTGGCAATTCCACTTTGCCAGGCTGCTCTGTGGCACTCTGCCTGGGAAAAATGTTCCTGGGGATCCTGTGTGCAGAGGTAGTCTCTATTCACCCACTCAAAGCACCTATATGGCCTTTATACATATGCTGCCTGGTGCTGCCACAAGAGGATTAGTTCCCCCATCACTTCCCAGACGTCATACCCTGCTGTTCATGTGCCAACAGACACGGGAGAGCTCTGTACACACCACACGGCTGTTCCCACTTATAAGCGATCCATGGACCCTCCCAAAAGGGGACCTGATTCATCAGGAAAATCTTGAGCATAAGCAAGGAAATGTAGCCAATATGGGCCACACCAGAAAAGCAAAGATATGTTCTCTCCTATGAACAGGTGCTCACTAATGCCTTTCTATTTATTTATCAGTCACAGAAAACACATCCCCCCTTCCAAGCATCCAACACTTTCCAGCTTAATGGATGCAGCTGGATCAGGGGGGGTTCCAAATATTCCCAGGGTGACTTTGATGGTGCTTCATCAATGCCAGCCCTTCCCATTCTCCTCAGTTCAGTCTCACTGAAAAAAAAAGAGGGACAAAAAATAGCCACCAGGTTAGGAGACAATCCCCAAAACCATCAAGATGTAACTCCTCCCTGAAGCCACCCCTCACATACAGTCTTGCACACCAGAGAAAGGAAAGCTCCTGACACAGCCAAGGTCTCAAAGGCACAGGTAGGTCATTTCAGGCTTGAAACCTGAGTCTCTGTTAAACTTGGGACACATTTGAAAAGCGATTAGTCTTTCATTTTGTGCAGAAAAGCCTCCATTGCCCAATACATCAGGTGCTGCTCTTTCAGGACCTCAGACTCTGTGCTTTTTCACGCTGGTGCCTTCACTAATGCACAGCCTCATTGTTAGAGTGATGGGACGCAGGACCAGAGGAGGCATTTCACTGCATGTTTTAGCTGCTGTCTGTGGATGGGGCCAAACTGCAACAAATACTGATTTAAAGAATGTGAGAGGCTGCCTCTACTGCAGTTGCCACAAGCTTTCAACTTCCGTTTATCACTGTTCCTGGTTCTACAACTTGCCTAAAACTCACTTTTGTTTTTTCTCCTCAATGTACTCTTGCAAGACCTATTTTTTTTTACCACCGATGTCTTAGTGTATTCCCATGAAAACTTTTTTCCCTCTCACTTCTTGAGAAAAGAAATGCCACAAAGAAGCCATTAGAGCTCTTCAGTCACCTGATTTTGGCAGGAGACTCCTCTGACAAAACAGAAAACAAGTTGTGAGACTGATGCATGACCCCAAGGCAAGATCTCTCTCTGGGACAGATGAGGATCTGGGGAGGCAGATCAGCTCCCACACAGGTATCCCACAGCTCTGTGCAAAACCAAGCCAGAGAGGAGGAGCTGAGTGTCACAATCCAAGCTCTGTACCCTCCACTATAGCACAGCCAGGCTGGGAGCACCCAACGCTGTCCTTTCCCCTCGTCCACCCAAACTGTAGCAGACAAATATCCAGAGATGGGGGTGACCCATGTGTAAGCAGGAAGAAAGTGGACTATGGAAGTCATGCTGGTTTATCTGCCCCTTAAGCCTGTTCTGCAGCAGACAGCAGCATCACACCAGAGAAGAGCAGAAACATGTACCTTCCATGGAAAAAAACCTTCAGCTCTAATCCTGCTTTTGTCTTGTTCTGTCATTAAAAAAATGGTCTGGATAAAATGCAAACAAAAATCCATTAATCCTGTTTGTGCTCTGCTGGAAACAGACCCACAGGGACACTTAGTATCACTTAGAATACACTACGTCATATTTAGATAGTGATGGTAGTGGAGGAATCAGTAAACACTGAAATGCCTTTAAAGATCTGATTTTGAGTACTTACAAGCCTAAGCTAACAACCAGAGCCCCAGATATTTGGTAAACAAATACAGTGATGAAATGCTGCTGTGGGGGCTTACTAAACACATGACATGAAGGAGATGCAGCTGGTGAACTGCAGAAACCATGACAGCCATGACATAGTCATGACATCTTAAGTGTGGGACTTGCAATGGCTACAGGCACAGACAGGAGCAGAACAGCCAAGAGGAAAACCCTGCTGCAGGAAAGGGAAGAACAAGTGAAAATCAGGGTGGAGCATAGTGTTGCTGGGCAAAATCTGCAGGAAAGGTAGACAGCAGCAATGGGATCAGACTACAACACCACCACCCCCAAATGCCTTTGAATCGAGTGAACCTTCTTTGGGAAGAGCTTGACCCACAATCCAGGAAATCAATAGTGCAGAACCAAGTACATGCAGCTGTGGTTTAACTTCACACTGAAAAGATATCTAAGAAAACAAACCAAAACTGAGACAAATGCTGGCTTTGCTTGGAGTAATTCATAAGTGCAAATTAAAGGAAGAAAGGTTAAATCACATCAGCCACTAAACATGAAAACTGAGAAAAATATATGCAGAGGGACATAGTGCCCCATTACCTGAGGGCATCCCACCCGCAGCAGCACATCTTACCAACTCTCCTCCCGACTCTGATAGCAAATCCCTTTGAAACATGCTGGGAACTGGGGATTTTAAGCAGCCAGGTGATACTATCAGCCAAAAACACCAGTGTGAGCTCATAGGTACTGCAAGGAGCATAATTAATAGGGCCTTTCATCACCTCACTGCTCTGTGTAGCAAAGGAGGGCTGGATTTGGAGTGCCCACATCAGGCCACTCAGCATCTGCACAGGAGACCTCAGGGAACCCTCAGAGGGTGCACTGAGCAAAACAACGGAGAAGCACCCTTTAGCAGATCTGCTTTGACTGCAAGTGCCTATGTACAGGGATGTGTTTGGGGCTGCAGCATGACCCCATGTTCCCTTCCCCACTCTGTAACCCCACATGTTGGGAGAGCAAATGGGCTGACATGGCAAAGGAAGCGGTGCTGTGCTGTGTTGAAACAGCTTGAGATCCAGGCCAGGCAGCAGCGGGTGCTGATTGTGGAAGGGATACTGTGGGACTGACTTAACCTGCCTGGAGTTGCACACATGGGTTTCAGCAAGGGGCTGGAATAACCCCTTAACCCTCCCTTCATCAATATTTTGGGCACAGAGAAAAAAGCAATGTACCCTCATGTCTCTTAAGGAATTTCTCAGAGGAGGAATGCTCTCAAACTTCTCAGAGAAAAGACTGCATCTGCTGCACATCCCTCTCCCTGCCTGCCCCGGGGCAGTGGTACCCACAGTCTGCTCCAGCTGAAGCTGGGAAACAAATCTGAGTGAGGAAGTAGATTTCTTCACAAAGATGGACTCATTACAGGGTTCCAGGTGCCAACTCCTAAAGCAAATTCTTTCAATCTCACACAGCTTCTTTAAGAAATGATAGATTGCACTGGCTCAGAGGAAACTGTTGGCTTCCTGATAATAAATGAGTTGTTAGCTGAGGTAGCAGACTCCGAGATCCATTTGTGATCCAAAGGGCTTGCAGCTGCTTCCCATTTTTGCAATGCCAAAACTACAGAACACGCAGACAGCAAGGGATGGGAAAGCAGCCTTCTGCGCCTGTTTGCTTGCGGCTCTCCAGTGGCTAAAGGGAGACTGTCAAGTGCAATTTCCTTTTGATGGAGCCCTTTATTTAATGCAAATTTTCTGTTTCTGAAAGTGAATAATTTGCTGCGTTTGGCTGCAGGAAAGGATAACCAAGTAAAACACTGCAAATCTCACCCCAGCATGCTACACTTCTCTAGCTATATACACGAACCATGTAGAAGTGCCTGTAGTCTTACAGCAGCACACCTCATTCCTCTGGCTGAAGGCCCCACACAGACAGTGATGAGACAAACACCTTCCCCAAAGGCAGCAGTACCAGAGGATGCCGCTCTGTCCCAGTCATCTTGACCCCAATTCCCTCCACCTGCAGTCTCCATGACACTGCTCCTGCCAGCCAAAGGGAATGATTTTCTTTTTCCCCTTTGTGATTTTAAAGTTCTTCTCAAGTTGCTCTCCTGGATTCACACTTTTACTTTCCTTCCTGAGATAGGCTTGGAACAGGAAACCTGAACATACATTGCTATCACATTCCCCTGAGATTGCTGTCAAATGGCAATCAGACCTCAGGACCAGAACTGGGTGGGATTTGGAGCATCCCCAGAATTTTCAGGTGTGTTTCAGTCCATGGGTTTTGAGTCTGATTTGGCTCAGCTGTTAAAAGATGCTACTTTAGAATTTACTTTTTTTTTTTTTTTTTTTTTTTTTT
>NDXB01010455.1:21067-50931 GCA_002631895.1 Agapornis roseicollis
TTTTTTTTTTTCAGGCCAGACTATTTGTTGGTTTGGGTTTTTTTCCTTCTCAAAAAAAGCCCACAAGATTTGCTCCAGCACCGTGCAGGGCTTAATTGTGCTCTTCCCATTACAGCTAGTGGGGAGTGCTCAGTCAAATCCCTGGGTGCTATTTTGAAGGTGCTGCAGTTAGCGTTTGAACGCATTCCTCCCCTGATGATCCCAACTCTATGGTCCCCTGGAGCCTATTCTTAGGAAAAAAACAGTATCAGCCAGGAGTGTATCAACAGAAAGAGGGGAAAAAGAGATTTGCTTAAAGAAAAGACAGCAAAAGCAAACCCAGGCATCACTGCTAGGGCTCTACAAGCACTATTGCCATCAGTGAGCCCATGAAAAGTGAGAAACAGAACAGACCAAGAGAATGACAGCATGTCTCAGGACAAGAGCAGACCCTCTCACTTGAGGGACCACTGCAGCACTGTACCAAAATACAGAAGATAAACCCAAGAAGAGTAATTTCTATGCCATGAGCATATGTTTTCTTCACTTCTTAGCAATACATCAGAATAGCAGAATTGTGAACTGCCTCTTTGCAATGCAATGCCTGCTTTCTCAAATCTTCACAGGCTGAAGTAGGGAAGTATTCGGTACCACAGAGATATCGCCTTCAGCAGAGAATTGAGGAATTTAGCAGGACATGGTACAGCTGCAGACACTTTGAGGTAGGATTCATCTCACCTACTGCTCAAGGTCTCACAGTAAGCTCTTTAAGCCAAGTTTGTCACCTTGACTTCCCATATTGACAGGGAGATAAGCAGGCACCTCTGGAGGGCAGTACCTCCTGTAATAAGATGGGTGTCTAACAGTTCAAAAGGATAGCTCACTGGAGAGCTCACTGCTGATTACAGAGGTAACCTTGATGAGTAGCTTAGATGAAGGAATCTAATCCTTAGCCGGAAAAGTTCCCTTCTTCATGCTTTGTAAGGACTTAGGACCTGATGCTTAAGGATGCTGCTATGGCATGTAAGCAATGACATGGCACAAGCACCCCGGGTCAAGCTTGGGCTTGGCTCTTCCTCTCTTCCTCTGTCCCTCCACATACACCTGACAAAGCAACACTGATCTAAGCATGCAATTCTGTTGCTTTACCTGGCACTTCACAGAGGAAGGAAAAGTTCAATTAGGGGACAGTGCATCCAGCAGCATGTAAAGACTTCACTTGAGAACAAGCTTTGATGGTCTAAAGCTTCCCAAACAAAGAAGAGAAATTTGGGAATGGTCTCTAACTGGCAGCTGCTATCTGAGATACTGTGTGTTGGTTTTACACTCCAGTGTGACTGTTGAGCCTCACTAAAACAGTGACAATGCTTGAGTGATTTTCCTCTTTGTTAGAGCAGGTCTATACCCCAAACTAGTGCTAGTTACTCCAGAACAAGAGGTGATATGGCCTTTTTGGGAAGGGCTTGCCTCTGAAGATGTGTGGTTGCTCTGAAAGCAGGGGTGGAAATGCAGGAGCTATCTCACCTCCTTCCTGGGGCTGCATAGTGAACACACCCCTAATGACTTGCACATAAACACAGGCTTGTCTAGAAACAGAAAAAGCTGGGTTTAATCTGTGGATGCCTGTGAATGGGTGACCTCATGGGGCTCTACGGGTTCAGGAGAGGCGCCTGCTCCCTCTACGGTCTCTGCTGAGTCTGGCACACAAGGCTGCTAAGGTGGTAAATGTTATGATATAGACGACTCAATGTTAGAAGTCTGCCTGACTTTATTCACACATTTCTCATGGGTTCCCAAATAAGTGATGCCTCTCAACACCAGTCAGCTTAGGCTAACTCAGGTCCCAGCCTTCAGTGAGGCTCTTATCTCCCCAGAGCCTCCCCTGTTGCTGTTCCCACAATGAACAGTTGTTCCCCAGTTACCATCCCCACATCTTGAAGCTGCATAAGGGGGGGTTTTGTTAGCACAGTCATAATGAGCAGAACAGAGAAGACCCCGGACCCAGGACAGGCTGTAAGCTGAATGAATTCTGATTAAATCTCTGAAATGCACTTGGCTCTGCCTTTACCCAGGACTGGGGACAGCTGCTCTTCCTGACTGTGTTTCTGGGACAGTGAACTGGAAACAGCACTGCTGCATGGGCTGTGCCTCAGCCTTGCCTGCAACAGCTATGTCCCCTCAGCCCCTTCTATTACTTCCTTTGGTAGTTCATTAAAGACATTAATCACCTTCTGCACAAAGACATTTCTTGTGAACTCCCTGCAGGCCAGGCCTCTTTCTCAGCCGTGGCTTCAGTGGCTGCTTCAGCCTTTTGTAGACACAGTGCTGGCAGCCCAGACCTGTCCCCATTTCCCTGTTGAGCTGCATTCATGTTACACACTCAGTCACCTCCAGCGTGATCCTCCTCTGCCATGTGTGCTTCAACAAGAGTCTTCTTTCCAGCTAACCTTCACCCCACTGTGGCCTATATGCCAGCATTTGTTGTGTCCCTTTTCCCATCTCAGGACCAACAAACAGCCACACACTCACATGCATCATGCAATAAGCCATGTATAAAAGGTACATGCACATCATGCAATAAGGATGCAAGACATAAGCTGCACAGGCTGGCTGAGGGGAAAGGACAGCAGCACGTTGGGACTGTTGCAGCAGCAAGAGGGCTGCAGACTGTTAAACTGCTGGCAGTTTGCAATACCCACCCCATGCAGAGGATTCTAAGCACCAAGGTTTGGCTCTGCAGCAGTTGCACCAAGGAAGAGGGGGGCCAGGAGCAAGCTGAGCTGCAGCACTGGCCAGATGGATGACACCAGCAGGCTCCAGCTTACACTTGGACAGGAGATGGCAGAGCCCTTAGAAAGCAAAATCTCCTCTGGCTTAGCTAAGGGCTCAAAAGAGAGACAAGGGAAAATTGCAGCTACATCATCTTCACAGCCTCTCTATCACCAGTGGCTGTCCCCTTTCTCATGCTGGGTCTCCAATTATTGCTCCTGACCTAGCATTTCTTCATCCTCTGTCCCTGTGTGTACTGTCTGCTGGACTTGCCTGGGCTCTCTCCACAAGCTCCAATGCCTGCTGGTAACTTCTTATGCTGTTCACCTATCAGAATAACACCACCATCCTCTTTCTCATGCATCACACTGTATGGGGTGTAGGTGTCATGTGGAAGGAAAGCTAACAAGGCTTGGGGCACACAGAGGATATTGGCAGGCCAGCAGGGAAAAAACACAGCTGAATCACTGTAGTTACTGATGTCTTTTGCTCATTGAAGCTTACCTCCAGCAAAGATCAAAGCACAGCATTTGGGAGGGTGGTGAGAAATAGCCCTCCCCTTCCATGTGAGATCCTTTCATATTGCAAACAAATTACCTACAGCTGCTTCTGTATCTCCCCTGTGACCCTCCAGCCCGCAACCTTTCATCTCCCTCCCATTTCATCTCTATTAACACATTTACAGGACCTTGCTTATTAAATCAAAGCCCAGACTCCTATAGCATAAAGATGCAGACACATACGCTGTATCCACATGATAATCCTGCCATCAATTGTATGCTACATCTCAATCTTAGACATCAGTTGTTTTCTCCTGCACTCCTCCACTGTCAAAACCAAATACAATCCAAGAATGAAAACACCCTCTTGAAGAAGTCAAGATACAGCAATTTGTAGCTGTTAGTCTCTACTCCATTGCCGATTAATACTACTTCCTCAAGGGATCAATTACTCCTGTGGTGCGTAAGCGCTTCTCCTGAACTTGCAACCCTGCATGAGGATTGACAAGGGTGTGGTTTAGAGACAATAGTGAAAATAATCAATATATTTTAATAACAAAACCCAACATTGCTGGAGTGGAGGGTTTTTTGTCCTTTTTCACTGGTGTGGTGTTTAGTGCTTTTAAGAATGCCCCAGAGGGAACAACCAAGTCTGGCTGTTAAAGGGCAGCATGAGAAAATCAACTAGAGACTCATTACTGTGTAAGCTAATAAGCGATCAGTTCAGCAGGTGAGCAAGGAACAGTTTCTGCTGGAAAGCACACTGTTATTATTCTAATAATTCTGTATTATTTTGAACTGGTTTGGTTGGTTTGTATGTTTGTTTGGTTTTTTGCTGGGATGATGGCAGATTTCTAATGGCTCAGTTCAGCCCTTTTTCTGTATCTTGCCCAATAACCTACCTTCCTCAGGTATTCCCAGAGGGCACCCCATGTTCTACCAGACAGCACTTTTCACTGGAAAAAACATTACCCTGTTTCAATTCTGCACAACTAAATGCAGAGATGTAAGAACCCCTCTCTCTTTAAAGGAATGCCATTGAAATAAATGCATCTTTGTCTTCAGACTTATGTTAATACCGCACCCCGGAGAATCTGGATCTGCAGAATATTAAAGTCTCCCTGACTTACTACCTCTTTAAGTAGCATGTTGATGGTGTTTGCTCTGAGCTCCACATGTTACTGAAGCTAACCAGGAATGTTTCCGTTTCTACTTTCAGAGAGCTATTGCCTTGGGGCCCTAACCCTATTAATGGAAAAGTAAACATATATATCTAAAATTCCCACTACAGTTTTGGTTAAGGAACAGTGAGCTTCCCCACACTGCTTTCCTTGCAGCCATATGAAGATTTCTACTCTCACCTTGCTAATATGCCAAAAAAAATAAAGCCCATGTATTTCTGGCTTAGTAGTATCCCTATCACATGAAAAAGCTTTATTTTTTGGAGAAGGAAGGATAAGCTGTGAGTGAAAACTGTGGCTGTCACACAATGGACAGGTCTGGCCTCTGCTGCTCACTGTTTCTCAAATCCCTTCTCTGCCTGCTGCAGAGCCCAAATGTTACTTCTTCACTCTCTTTTTTTGCTTGTCACCAATGAGTATTCGGGATCCTTTCCAGATGAGCAGATAGATTTGCAGATGTGAAGTTCCTCATTCCTTCTCTGATTTTCTTAATTGTGTCATATCAGTTTTTCTCTGCATGCACCTCTCCTACAGCCCAGGATAAAAAATTAAATGCATTAAAATAGGCATGCAAAGAACAGGTGCCCTCATGCCTTTTGAAGAGAACTGGACATGGAAGATCAGGGGAAACCCATTCTTGGTGTGCAATGCCAGCCTCTCTGCAGGGCTGCCCATGTTAAATGACAGTAGATCCCCATCAGTGTCCCTGCTGATGATATTGGCCCATGTTCATTCAAAGCTCTCTGTGCCCAGAACTATGAAGGCAAACAGACAACCTGCCCTGTCCTGGCAGTTGTAGCTGAGGAAATGGCTCAGCACTCATGTTTTAAATGCTTTTCCTTCTTGGGGAAACCATATGGGACAAGCTCCCACCTTCTTTAGTGGTGGCTGTGAATGCCAGGGACTCTAAGTCCCTGCAGAGACCTTGGACTCAGGAGGTTGGTGTCACTCCCAGGGTCTGCTCCCTCCTGCTTGGCAGGATTTCACCCTTCAGCACGCTCCTTCGGGCTGGGCCAGACTCTGTGGGATCTCACCAAACAAGCACACACTTACTACAAAGCTACAGCCCATCCCTGCCAGAAATTGAGCATCCTTAACCTCAATTTGATCTAACGTGAATTGATGCTCTGTGATTCATCTGCCTGCAACACATCTTTTCCTAGTACAAAAATCTAAGATGTATTTCCTTGTAATACCTATGTTATATTAACCAGGCTGCATCTGATCATTAAATCCATGTTTCTGCTGGCTTAGCTGACATTAAATAGTCATAGCTAGCATCCTGAGCTCTGCAGGGATAAAAAAATCCCAAAGCACTTACACAAGATTTTTGACACTACTAAAATAAAAACAAGTCTACCAACACCACAACAATTACACACTGTTACAGGGCTTATTTAGACTGTGGAAGTTTAATTATAAAAATTGCATTTAATTGATTGCTGCCGGAATAATTGCTGCAACACCTTTCTAAGAAATGGCAACCATTGCATGTTTGCCAACAAAGAAGTTTCCTTTATATTCAACATGCAATAATGATTTAATTAAGCCAAATTTAGATCCTCATTTGAGAACGTTCAGATGTTTGCCTATTCCTTCCTGTCTTTGAGAGATAATTTACGGGATAAAAAGCAATCTCCAGAAATACTCTATCTATATACATAAGTATCCAAGAAAAGGAAGAAAAAGAAATACTTAATTTCCTAGCTGATCTTGGTCTAAGCCTGCTGCTATTGATAAGAACATAAGCAGAGAATGAGTGATTGCTACAAATCCCTCTCTAATTGGTGCTGTGAGGACTTCATAAAATATGAACAGATTCCAAACTACGTGTTCTTTTTCTAATATGTAGAACAGATTCAACTGTTGATATTCTAGCAGCACCCACAGCCTGTACTCATTCTCAGGACCCCCACAGTAACAGTAGCTGTGCATACATGGGAGGAGAAGGATAAATAATTCATTGGTTTTCAGCCTCTCTACAAGTTTTTTTGCAGCTGTAAAATCCTGCTGCTGTCCTGCGCAGACCTCTGTGTTTCAGGTATGCAGCTCCTGAAGGTCCTTTCTCAGTAGTCCAGCACGTAAGCGCACAAGACCTGATGGCTATATCAGTAAAGCCGCAGGGCGCAGTTCTGAACAGAGGGTTATTTTTGGTTACTGGTCATCCCTGCAAAGTGGCCTGAGTTTTGCAGGGACAGATTTACCAAGCTGGTGATTCACCTCTTGCTCAGCAAAGCATGTCCCCCAGGTCACTGACAGAGAAGGCTGACGCTGAACCATGGTCTTCCCTGGGCAATGAGAACCACCATCAACATCTGCCTGACGCTGATGGGGCTCACCTGGGGACTCCAGCAGAGGCTAAAAGCAGGAGTCTCTGCACCACAAATTAAATAAAGCTATGGAGCTGTGGCTGAAACAACTCCTATTCCCCAAGGAGCTGGGCTATGCACAGGATGGTGATGTGCGTTACACATGCATGAATGGAGGCTGAGATAAAGAATAAGAGAAACTATTCTCAGCAATGGTTTTTTCAAGTAAGCAGTGTCTCATCCCTTTGCTGCCAACAGGACACAGTGCTTGTGCCCAACGTGAACTTCCCAGGGATAGGTATTTGCAGCTCTCCCCTAACCTTCAGACCTCCTGTGACTGCATCAGGCACAGAGGCATGTCTTAACTCTGACCTGCAGCATCAACTCTGGGGCATCAAGTCTGCCCTGCTCTGCACGCAGTAAGTCACAGCAAAACCCAGCAAGGCAGAGTTTGATAGTGACTATTTAGAGACTGTAAAGCTCTTTTCCAATCATGGCTGAAGGCAGAACCTGTGAACATGTCTTTAAAGCTGATCAGAAGGGTTTTGCTCTGCTACATCACTAAGCAAAACTTTCAGCTACACCACACTGTCATTTTACCCTTTACAGTCACCTGGCGTTGCTATACACTTAGGCTGAAGGACTTTGAATTCACCTTCCCCCTGAACAGTTGCCTTGGCCTTCAAAGAAATGGCACAAAAATATTAGGTCTCCCAAACTTTAGTGGGTGTATTTTCATCTGGGTCAACCACCTCATGCACCCAGCTGTGAACACAGAGCCTGTTCATTACCAGGTATTCTCTGCAATGGAATGAATTCAGGAAGATATTTCAGGTGTGGAATTGTGCTCATGTTTCAGCAATGCAACAACATTAGCATCGACCACACACATGAAATATGAGGTAACCACATGCTGCAGCTACTACCTATTTTTTCTTTCTTTATGATTATGGTTTCCTTAAAATCACCATTTACTGACACGTTGTGCACAGGGGCCACAGGACCCGTAGATCGATGCTGTCCCATGTAGAGGTATTCTCAATCACTATATAACAGTAGAAGGTATGCAACTGGAAGCAACTGAAATGTGAAAGTTACTGCTGGGCTGCCACAGCAACAGCCTCAGAACAACAGCAGCCTCCTGATATTTTATAGATTTATCACTTTCATGGGTATTATTGTTACCAATTGACGATCATCACTAGCACATCATTAATGGCTCCCTAACGCTGTCACTGGTGCACAAATAGGGGCATCTCATACTGCAAATTCACCCACTGTCATACCAGAGCTTGCTCATCCTAAGTGGCAAGCAGATACGTGTCAGGCAGAGGTAGACAGTGTCACAGTTGATGCTGGGAAATGTTTTGCATACAGTCTCCTTAGGCAGGGTACTGTCATTTTGCTGCAGTTCATCCTGCCACTTCATCATCGCCTTGCAAGCTGCCCAACAAGGTTTTTTGCTTCTGCCATCACCACTGATTTTTAATACACTTCTTGGATTTCTAATGATGCTGTTTCAGGCACTGCCATAAGGATGACATTTAGCACACGAGGATGGATGCTAGCTATGGGGCTGGGATGCATTAGACTTCTTCGTATGTTCTTTTAGAGACCCTAACCATCAGAGAAACAGGTAATGCCAGTGACAAGGAAATGCTGTGTTCTCCATCTCCATGGGAACAAAACCTGGTACTTTTAACTGGTATCTTGGCCAGCCTTTTCTCAGAAGATAAGGACCACTGCATGGGCAGGGTTATTATTCTCTGTAAATAAACAGATCTTTCTGCTGATATCTATTCTTGGCAACCAGAATTTGCTGGCAGATGAGGAAGGAGATAATTCCTGACAAAAGTTTCATTCCGGGCTGCAGTACTAAAACCAGGTCTCCTAAAGGCCTGGGGTTTTTTTGTTGGGTTTTTATCCCCTCTAAGGTACATGGAACACCTCCTTTAGTGCTTACAAAACAAATGCTGCCTTCCATAGTCTGGCAGGACTTAGGAAGTTTTTAATTATAAGAAAAGAAAAATGAGGACAAGTGAAGTTGGGCTGTGCAGAGTACTCTGCTGGTCTGATCTAGGACAATGTGCCCTACATAGAGCTCAAATATAACATCCTTTGGGAGGCTGTACTGCTTCCATTCAGCTTTTGTGGGACCACTGCCACCCCCATGGTACTAATGACAGATTTCTGAAGCATAACTAGTATCATGGTCTTGCTATCAATGTTAGTGCTGTAAACAAAGGCACTAGAGGCAGGCATGGAGAGGGAGAGAAAACTCTGCACAGATGGAGAATTTATTCTAGTGATATTCTTGCAGTTTCTGCTTTCTTCCTGCTATCAGCACTGAAATAGTTCATCCTCAGCCACAGTCAGCAACTCTACCCCAGGAGGGTGATGCTTTCCCTTGATAGATACAAGATCTGCCTTTTTAGTTCTATTTGTCTAGTTTTCCTGCCAAGGAAGTACCATTGGACTGAGCTGAAATAGTTGCTCTACCTTGATGGAAACCTTGTAGCTGGCAAATGAGAGGGATATTAAGGAAAATAGAAAATCTTTAGATGTGTCATTAGACACTCCAATGAAAGAGTGCCCAAGCTTATTTCTCTCTTCTGTGTCACACTGGCCAGGAAATTCCTGCAATCTTGTATCTGTAAACCCTACAATAGAAAAGAAACCACAACTTCTTTTTCTTTTTTTCCTTTGAAGAGCCTTATTAATTCTCCTCCTGTACATCCCTGCTTCTGTTTGCAGGAAAGCATTTTTCCCTTCTGCGTATTTCTTAGTGGAGAGAACAGTTTGTGTCCATCTCTACCCCACACTCCACATGACTAAACTGCAGAGAGGATGTTTTGATGAATCAAAAGGATACAAAAGATGTGAGCCAACAAGAAATCCAACAGGCTTTACGACAAGAAGGGTTCCTCCAGTCTCTCCTGGATGCCCTCATGCACACACCCAAGCTCAGAGAGTGAAACCAGTGTCTTACACCAGGTCAAACCGAGAAATTCTCTGTGCATCACATCCTGGCAGTGCAAGCCGCAAGTGCATAGCACCAAATCATTCATGCCAAGGGGAGTAAACACTACACCAGGCCTAATGCAACCACAGGGCTGTATTACAGGTTCTGTTTTCCTCTGGTTCCCTCCTGGTCATATTTATTGCTGTTAATCTTGGCAGTTTTTAGTTTTCCTGGCTATATTGTATAACATGAACAGCACAGCTAATGTGCTGTGCTTTAGCAAGGTGTAGGTACACCCTAGAATTGACTCTGTGGTGCAAATTCAGTCTCTAATACTTGTTTTCAGAGCAAACAATTTTGCTAATTTGTAAAACTAAAACTTTCTTACCTCTCTCTCATTATTAGGTATGCCCCTCACTGTGGTTCCAGACTCCACTTGCACCAAGCTGCTGTTTTCTGCTAGGTCTTAAGTTACAAGGACAGATGGCTAAACTGGGGCTGAGGAAGAAGTTCACACAAAACAGACTTCTGCACACCCTGTGGGTGGAAAGACCTGTCTTTGTTGTACATTACAGCTATAGGAAATATGGAAATGAAACCTCAACATAATGAGCTGGGCAGAGGTTAGAAAAACAAGAGGAAATTAACTGTTAGGGGGTTTATACCTCTTTGGAAGCAATAAAAGAGAAAATACAAGAGCTGTTGAATAATGGCAGCACTACCTCACCCCTATATCTTAGCACACAACAAAGTGATGCAGGAATCCTTTGCCCTTGTGTTTGGGGTTTTATTGCATGGACCCTAAAGGCGAGTTGCATGTCTTGTGCAAGATGCTCCATATTTCAGACACAAAAATAATGTCAGGAGTAAAGAAGCCAAACTAAGAGGAAGCACAGCAAATGCCAGTACTTACAGGTGTATGTCATTTCAAAGCTGTCACTGATGTTCACAATGTCAATCTGGGGAAGGAGTTTAGGGGGTTCCGTGAGCTGAGACAACGCAAACCTAAAAGCCGCATGTTCCTGGGACTGCTGATTAGGAAATAACCCCCCTGGGAAGACAAACAGAACAAGAAGAAATATCTTAAACACACCTACATCAGCAACCTCTTCACACCAAAACATGCCTGTGAGCAGAGGCTACAGCTCCCCAGCCCAGCGATGGCCTCTATACTTGAAATCCTCCCGCACACAAGACCCAAGGGTTTGTTCTTGCTGTGGACAGATTGGGAGCAGAAAACCTTTCCAGCAACATTATGCAATGCCTGATCACATTTAGGATCCCTGGGCCTGGCAGCCTGCAGGGTCAGGATGAGCTGCAGGGTCTGGCTCAACCTCTTCACCCCCATAACTTTAAAGGAATAGAAATGGAAGCACTGTCAATGTTACCTTTCTAAAGGAGGAATGAGTCTTTCCTCCTCCTCCCCTCACTTGTAATTAGGCTCAGTTTAAACCCTATTGACTAAAAAGGGGGGGGGGGGGGTTGCCCCAAAAGGGGGCGGGGGTTTCCCCACACTAGGGGGCGGGGGGGTTTGGGGNTCAATGTTACCTTTCTAAAGGAGGAATGAGTCTTTCCTCCTCCTCCCCTCACTTGTAATTAGGCTCAGTTTAAACCCTATTGACTAAAAAGGGGGGGGGGGGGTTGCTCCAGAAGGGTGCAGGGGTTTCCCCACACTATGGGACCTGGAGGTATGGGGTAGACTGGCAGAGCCTGGCCTGACAGGCACAGCACTTGGTGGATAGGGAAAGGCTGACAGCACAATGTGGGACCCATGGCCATACAACTGCTGCTACTGCAAGTGTGCTGCATGGAAAAACCCTGCATTTAAAAGGAGACAGTGGTCAAACTCAAAGAGGACAGGAAATCAAAAGCTTGACTGTCAAAGGGATCCATCTGAGCAGAAGTACAGGCAAGCCCAGAATCACAGGATACATTATAGGATACAAACTGGGACCAGGAAGGAGGCAGGCTCAGACCCTTTGTCCCCCCATGGACCTGGAACAAGTTGCTGGGATAACCCAGCCCTAAGAAAAGTTTCCTGCTGCTCCCCAAGAAAGAACTTGATTTGCAGCAGATCCCTTCACAGCCTCCAGAAAGATGCTATTAAATTCAGGCTGCCTTGTAATCTATATGCATTTAAATGGAGCACTATTATTGGCATTTTACAAGTAGGAAAACAAAGCACTTAGCAACAAGGTAGAATTAAAATAAAGCAGCAGAAAGCTTTAAAGCCCACCCTCCAGGCCTTGGGATAGAAACAAATGTGCAAGGACCCGCTATCAACGGCACTTTGCACGCCTTTAGTTCAGAGGGCATCTCCTGGTGTGGAAAGGGCTATTTGTGCATGAATATACTCTCGCCTCCCCCATTCCTCCCCCTTCTCAGCCTAATCATGGGTGTCAGAGGAGAAAGATGCACGTAGCCGAGTTAAGCTATTAAAACCCACATTTGTTGAAAGGGAAAAAAATCCGGGATGCTGCACAAATTTGGAGTAAAGGGGAGGCAGGAAGGGAGGGAGGCAAGGATGCAGCATCAACAGCAATAAAAGCACCGATTGTGCAGTCTCGGGCAGGAGTTGCCTGAACTTGGTGGATTAGCACTTGATTGGCATTGGAAAAAGAAGGCAGGCGGGAAAGAAAACCGGCATGCTAGGGAAGAGAATTTGGGGCTAGGTTGCAAGCCATCATCAATAAAGATCAATGGGAGAGTAACAATAAACCTGAAGAGGGAGGGAGAAGAGCACTGAGAAGTTACAGCAAGGGAGAAAGGAATCAAACAGGCACTGCTGGTGAGCAGGGCAAGCAAGTAGCATGAAACAAAGAGACTTCAATGCAAAAATCTTCCTCCAATAGCTCTGCCCTTATTCTTTAGCAACAACAACAGAGAGAGCCTGTTTGTTACCTCTCGTCCCAGTTACCTACAGATGAGAGCATCCTCTCCAAAATGTATAATGCAACCGCTGATTTTGCAAATGCAGCAACGCACAATGGCAGCACAGGCATTTCTCAGAGCAAGAAACAGCTAATTTTCTCTGGCTTCCTCCATTTCAGAGGCACTTTTCTCCGTCGGTATTGGTGTGCATGCAGGCATTTATTCCTAATCTTCCCATCCCCCAAAGGCAAATTAATATATATCTGCTCTTACAAAGCTGGTACCAACGCACAAATCCAGCCCTGGTTGTTCAGCCCTCGCGCTCTCACACACACATACACACACAGAGACACAATTTTGCCTTTACAAGCAAAGGAAAGGGTCAGTTTCCCTCCACACCTCCCCCACCTCCCCTCCCAGCCCTCTCTCCACTGGCCGGGGAACATCTCTCCCCCGCGCCCTGCACTCACCTATCTGGATATTGTTGGGGAAATTGGCCCCTAACACCGCCCCTAGGAAACTGGTGCAGAAGAAGGCAAAAATGTGCTGCATATTCCCTTTTGCATTGGCGAAAAAGAAGCCCAGTTCCAAGCATAGATTTGATTTTCCCCCCGCTCCGCTCTCTTTAGCCGCCTCTCCCGCCTCCCCTCCTCGGCGCCTTCAGGGCTGCGCTTCTCCCCCGCCCGGAACCCAGCGCTGAGGCTGCTGCTTGACACCGCCTGGCAGCAGGATCAACTGAGCCCCGAGAGGAAGAAAGAGAGCCCGCTCCTCATCCACAGCCCTCCCCCGCCACACACAACACACGCGCACGCACACGCCAGGCGCTTCCACCCAGCTCATTCCCCTACTCCCAGTGGGAGCTACAGCTGGGTACCGCATCCCCCCTCCCACCTCACCCCGGCTATTCCCCCCGGGCTCTAAGGGCAATTCCCACCTACCCCTCAATTCCCGGCTTTCCCCCTCAACTTCTCTTGGCACGAGCTAGGAGGAACCTGCGTATCAGTAGGTGGCAAACTCCTCTAGAGAAAGGGCTTAAACTCCTCTGCCTCGGATCCATCATTTCCCAACCTGGGCTCTCACTCCTGGGTCCAGGAGTTGAACAGATCAGCCTCTACAGCCTGGCTCATTAGGCTAACAAAGAAGGTCATAGAATCATCATAAAATGATTTAGGTTGGAAGGAACCTTAAAGATCTAGTTCCAGCACCCCTGCCACACTCAGGGACACCTTCCACCAGACAAGGTTGCTCAAAACCCCTCTCAACCCGGCTTTAAACACTTCCAGGGACAGGGCAGCCACAGCTTCTCTGGGCAACCTCTGCCAGTGCCTCACCACCCTCACAGTAAATAATTACTTCCAAATTGCTTTCTAAGCGTCTAATCTATAACTACCCTCTTTTACTTTGAAACCATTTGCCCCTTGTCCTGTCACTACATACCCTTGTAAAAAGGCATGTAGTGGGATGCAAGCATGCTATGGAAGGAAGGATTTCAGAGCAACCGACAAGATCCTGAAGGATGAAAAAGGGACCATCACCTTTCACATTAATTTTTCCCTACCTACCATTAACTTATGAGGCTTTTCACCCCTGTGCTTGATGTGGAGGAATCTGTGCTCACCAGCACCACCAGATAGGATAGGCTTCTGAAATCAGGATGCTGGTTTAGCCTGGATCATTATAGGAGGTGTTTTGTGGCATTTCTAGAGGTTGAAGCTGATTTGATCATAAGCACCTTTGCTCAAAAACAAAAGGAGGGAAAATCAATAAAAGTAACAACAATAAAAACCATCTCCCAGGCACAACTTGGGATTTAGAAATGTTTGAGGAAGAACTGCTGTGATCACAGAGACATAGAGAAAATTCACCCGTTCCCCTCTGAAACAGATAAAGTTCCAAACAAATCCTGGGGCCTCTTGTGCCAGAACCTGGACACCCAAGTCCAAGCACAGAGATTCTGCCCTTACTGTTTGCAGCCTTGATACACACAAGGGGTATATAGCAGAGAAGAAACCGAAAAAAAGGATGTTCGGGGCAGAGTTAGAAATAGGATTCATGTTCCATGTCCTGGTTTGGTGTAGGGTGCCTTGTGCTGCTCCCTACTCCCCACCTCCAAAAGTATATGGTTAAATTGGAAAAGCATCACAGAGCTGTTCACAGGTAGGGAATTCTGCTTGCATAACAACAGCTGGACAGACAAGAACTCTGCAGAGTGGGATAACTGAAAGGGAATGTGACCAAAAGCTGCAGTAGCACAGAGGGAGATATTCTCTGTTGGCCACAGGGCCCAGGTGCGACACAACTTTATGATGTGGGACAATACTACTCTTTATATCCTTTTATGAACAGAATAGTCTTGAAAACAGAGGTAGTAGCACCTTTTTGTTGTCTTCCTCTGGAAGAGATTTAACTTTAGATTTGTTTCCCTTCCTGCCAGCTGTGACAGAGGCCTTGGGTAGAGCAGCACCATATGCAGTCATGCACTATCACCACAGCCAAACATGACAATGGAAAATCATCTCACATGTGGCCTTTATTTTGTCTCTGTAAATAAGAGTTTGGGATCTTTAACAACTCCTTAGACACTTTTATGAATTTCAGTGTGACTTCTAGGATGACAAAATGCTTAAACACTCACATAAATGCCATACTAGGTAAAGGGTCTCAGCACTGTACTCTAATACCTTGCATCAGAGAGGAGATGCACTGATGCCTACAGCTCTGTGGCCTCTTACGCCATGGTTTAAACCCAGCTGGCAACTAAGTACCATACAGCCACTTGCTTACTCTCCTGCCATGGGATGGGGAGGAGAATAAGAAAAAGCTAAAACCTGAGGGCAGAGATAAGAACAGTTTAATAATTGAAATAATAAAAATAACAATAATAATAACAGGAGGGGAATAAACCCCAAGAAACACAAGTGATGCACAATACATTGCTCACCACCTGCTGTCCAATACCCAGCTTGTCCCCAAGCAGTGATTGATGATTCCCAGCAAACTCCCCCCAGTTTATATACTGAGCATGATGTTGTCTCTTCCTTATGGTAAGCAATAAAACATATTTTTTCCCCCACCCACCCTTGTCCAAGGCAATGACTCCCACTGCCAGAGACTACAGGTTCATTAGAGCAATTGTTTGAGCACTCAAGAGTCAGCTACAGGCAGCCAGAGGATGCTCCTACCCTGTCTCACTTCCGGGTCAACTGTCATCCCAAAGTCACATTCAAGCACAACACATTTACATCTGCTTTTGATAGGTAGCACCTTCATCAGACTTCTATTTCTCTCCTTGTATAATTTAAGCAATACTGATCTGAGGCTAAAATAACCTGCTGAAAGGTTTTATGGGCTTTTGCTTTCCATTCAGAATTTAATAGAAACAGCTGCATTTGTAATCTGAAGAAAGGTACTGAAGGATAACCAGCACGACAAAGATGCTAGCATGTTTTCAAAACTCCCAAACAGCCTATCTGATAACAATAATAGTAGCCATAACAATAAAATATTGTAAAAGCTCACAGAAAGTTTTCACACTTGCATTAATTAATAACGCTGCTTTTGTCTATAAAACTCTCAAAGTGCAGGTGGCTTAACAAGAACCACCTCACCACAGTGTAACAAGATAAGTAGTAATATGACCATTATTATAAGAAGGTATTCATTTCCTTTTTCCCTACAGATAACAGCATTTTATTCAGAGTTTATTAGCGCAAGGATGTTCAGAATTAACTGCAGCTGCTCTGAAGATTTTTAAATCATCATCAGAGTGATATAGCTTCTGAAATTTTGGCTAGACACCAGACAAAGTCTTGGGAAATAGATGAAACTCTTTGATGACACAAGAGTGGCCACAACAGATCAATCCATCAGTCTTCCAAAAGAGCTGCCCTATTGAATTATCAAGGCTCCTGAAAACAATGGAAGGAGCTTATCCCTCCCCTCAGTTTTCAGAAAACAAAGAAAATCATTCAGTACAGCATGTAAGTATATGATGCAGTGCCATCTTAATCAGGGGCAACTAAAACGATCAGGGAGTGGAGTTTTGAAGACCTGTATTTTTGTCTCAAAAGGGTTTCAACACACAGGTAGATCAGGCAGGCAAATGATGGCTAACAGATAACATCCAACAAGGTCTTGTGGGATCAATCCATGCAACTGAGTGTAATGAATTAGGTAAATGCAAGTCTGAAAAAATAAAAGTCAGTTTAATTTAAGTAGTACTATAAAGGGATTTTGAAAGTGTAGCTGGTTCACTTAAGATCTTTGCCAGACATGAGGGTAAGAAAATGAATACATCAAAGCTACTGTTCCTGTTGTGCTCTGCCTGCAGCTGACCTTGCTGTACTGGGCAAGAATCTCTGTTCTCACCCATTTCTGCTTCAAGGTTTCGCACACTAGAGATTTTTGTCTCTGAGGAGGCTGTCTGCCACCTTCCTCTGCTTTGCAAGACATGAAGTTGTCCACAGGAGTAGAATGGTCTGCCTTCACCGTCAGAGCTTTTGTTTCTACGATAGGAAGTAAGCGGTTGTTGCAGCAGATATACTTCTGTACCATAAGCTTTGGAAAAACAAAGGACACATTCACGTGCAGAATCCTCCAGCCTTCTAAAATGAGGAAATCAACAGAACTCAGCATCAGTCCTACCTCACAACAGAACTATTTCCCCCACTGCCCACTGTGCTTTACATGATGCTCCTGAATGCCTTTAAAGAGGTATTTGAAAGTCTATTATTTCCGAAATTCCTTTTATTTGCTAGCTGGACAACATCTATAGGAAGCTTTCAATAAAGAATAAAATGTAATTATAGAATTCAATTTAAATAAGTATCACAAAACACAGACTCTCATACGGGTTTTGCAGAGCTTTGGCATAAATGGAGTCACACGAGATTCTCTCCCTGCCTTGTTCAGCTTAGTTTGGTTATTTTGGATAATGCCCCTTTCAAGGAACAATCTCAGCACAGGTACTGAGGGTTCAGACTCCAGAAATACAAAATGAGGAAAATTTCGAAGTAATTGAAAAGGAGAAAGGGTAAGACAGCTCCCTCCATTCACAGCACTGACCCATAGGGAAGCTTGTGTACAGATAGCCCTCAGCACACCTACACCCAGCAAACATATGCACAGACACATGTGCCACCCACACCAAAATGACACTGATAGACATGGGTAAGAAAGCATTCATGTGCTCTGTTGCACACACACTCACAGGATCACCCACGCAGGGATGGGAGACACAGCTCAAGGGTGTTTGCTGGCATTCAAGGGAGCTGCTGCAGAGGAGCAGGAGTGGCTCTGCAGCCATCTCCCATCATGTTTTCTAAAGCAAGTTTCAGCCTGCAGAAGGATTTTGGAGCAAAGCCCTTTGCCCTTCACTCATCCTCACGCCAAAAATTCTTACTGAAGCACAAATAGGGGGGCTTCAGGTTCCTTATGGTCATTTCCTTGTATGCCATGTGCTTTATTTTAGCATCAGGCCCTTGCTTCAGCCTTTTAAACCTGAAAGGTATTATTTACACCACTGAAAACCAGCATTTACAAGCTGCAGTAACCAAATAATATTTTGGTAGAATGTCCTTTAAAAAAATAGCTTCAACAATGTTTGGTATCAGGCAGAAAAAATCTCCCCTCATCAATAAGTCAGGCCTGAGCTCTTTCATGGCCTCTGTCCCATTCTGTCATGGTTTAAGCCCAGCTGGCAACCCAAAACCACACAGCTGCTCATTCACTTCCCTCCCCTTCCTCCCTCTAGTCCTGGAGGGATGAGGAGGAGAATGAAAAGAATGTAACCCCCACAGGCTGAAATAAGAACAGTCCAGTAACTAAGGTATAACACAAACCCAATACTGCTACCACCAACAATAATAATGATAAGGGAAATAACAAGGGAAAATGATACAACCGCTCACCACCCGCCAACTGATACCCAGCCTGACACAAGCAGTGACCTAACCCTTCCGGGTAACTGCCCCCAGTTTATATACTGGGCATGATGTGCTGTGGTACGGAATACTCCTTTGGCTAGTTTGGGTCAGGTGTCCTGTCTCTGCTTCCTCCTGGCTTCCCCTCCTCCCTGGTAGAGCATGAGACTCAGAAAGTCCTTGGTCAGAGTAAACATTACTGAGCAACAACTAAAAACAGTGGTGTTATCAGCACTGTTCCCAGCCTGAAAGTCAAACCCAGCACTGCACCAGCTACTAAGAAGAAGAAAAATGTCTGCTACACTGAACTGAAACTGGGGAACACCAGTTTTTTCCACAAACTGTATAAGAACATGCTTCTGTTGTCATCCTGGTCAGCTTATTACCATATTTATAAGAAATGACTTCTTGCTCACTGTGGGATAATTAAGTAAGTAAATGGACTGGAAGATAAACCAGTCAATCAGAGTGGCACTGAAAACACTGCATACTCCTCAGCTGGAAATTCATAAGCAGCAGCTGGCAAACGGATGATGTGCTTTGGCTTGGTGCATGGGGTGCCATCAGTCAGGCAAGGGCCATGGGCTCCCATGAGCTGGGCTTCACTGCCGCCCAGCATGGCTGGATGAGGAGCCTTCAGACCAAAAGGGCAAGGGGCTTTCCTGTGCACTCAGTCCAAGTCAAATACAAGCAAAAAATGCTATGAATTCAGATCTGCAACTTTTTTTTCCCAGAAACATTTGTCCCACCATCCAGCTCACCTGTGATGATGGGTTTTCTTTCACCAAATGGACTTGGCATGCTCAATTCGTGACTGTTCAGATAGACAATGATGCAAACAGCCCTGTGCTTGACTAATGTCTACGTAAGCACTCATGCAAACCCTATGAATAGATCTGTGACAAATACCAGCTGACCCCTTTACTGACTCCCCTGAAAGAAGACTTTGCTATCTGCAGCCCCAAAAAGATTCTTTTCCTCACCCAGGGAAAGCTGTTAGTGTACATTTTTCCTGGTAAATGGTTGATTTAGAGCTACTTATAGGAATGCCCTGTGCCCTAGTCTCAAGTTTACGTTCTTTGCTGAGTCATAAACATAAATCAGAATTGTGGGTGGATTCCTGTTAGTTAATAAAGCACCTTATGCTTCTCAAAGTCTCTCCAGAGGAAACATAAATTACTGTTAATATACATTAAAATTACAGTTGGTCTACTGATATTTGAGAACATAATATCTGCCTGGATTATTGACACAGATTGTGCTGTCATGTTATTTTCTTGAAAATAAAAAACATTGTAAGTATTTAAAAAGCTGATGAAAATATATGGTAAGAGGAGTTTTTACTGTGAAAAGCTAGACACAGAGGATGCAGCTGAAATCAGGAATTCTGGTTATCAATAGTTCAAATGTTCGTGTGCGCAACAAAGTTTCCTTTCAAAGTTCCCAAAATATTGTGAATGCTCCAGATGAAGTCAAATAATGATCGAGGTGATTATACAGTTCAATACTGATATATGAATCAACTCTCATTTTTAATCCCTGGCATCAAACCCAAGACATGCAGAAAACAAACGTGAAATGAGGAAGATAAAAGGATGCTGATTTAGGAAGAAAAAAAAAACCAACCCAGAAGCAGCAGCAGCAATTGCTGCAATTCAAAGAGCCTTGTAAAGATCCCATCATCACCATCTGGCTCAGCGTTTCCCAGGCTGCTTTGCTAACACACAAGACAAGAAAACATGTGGGCTATGTTTTAGGGTGGCTGATCTTGGCCTTTCTGATAGTCAAAAGAATCAAAGCTTTCAGCTGGAGTAACTGAGTCAAGAAAAGAAGTATCAATTTCCAGTCCTTGCATCACATCCTACTGTAGAAGGCTGCCTGCTAGCAGCTAGGAAGGGGGAAGTCTGTGCACAAAAAACAAAACCTTAAGCATCACAGGAATTATCAGTTTCTGTCGCTAGTTTCTGCAATCAATACATATATTCAATCACTTTTTATTCCTTAATTGCTACCCATGCTTTATCTTGGAGAGAAATAGGAACTGCTGTGTTGGATCAAATCACACAATCACAAAATTCCACCCTGTCTGTCTTAGCTTTGCTCATAGTGTGGAGTATCGCACATTAACAGTCTGTATTAAATGGGTTGGATTTCACAAGGTTCTGGTAAGAGATTGGAGACAGACACCTGTGAAAAGTCTAGAGGGAGAGATTTTCTTTATCTGCACATGTGGATGCTGCACCAATAACTGAATTCTCTCAAAATACCATCAGAAGAAAGTCATTGTGATTCAAAATACCATTATGTAATTTTGTATGAAAAGTTGTTTGAATACTTAATGGATCTGAAAGAAAAATCCTTTTGATTTCAGGCAAGAGAAATAACAGATTTGCAAAGTTTCTGAATAAATAGCAGGTCCGACACCCATCCATTCTTGGAGAAAGCACAGAGAAGGAATAGAACAGCTTCAGGATTAGACACAGGAAACCATTAGAACTGGAGAGAGGAGAATGAAAACACTGGCACCACTTAGCTGAGAGATGAACAGGGAATGAGGCGATCCAGGTAGTCAAAGTACTGCCTGGCCTCGAGGTACTCCATCAGGTGGGTCTTTGATTCTCCTCTATAGATCCAAACTGATTTTTTTAAGTTCTACAAAGTAATTTTCTACAAATGTGTGCAAGGGATCCATAGCAGTGGGATGTCTCAGCTTTTCTCTGTCAAGAGTATTTAAGCCCTCTATGGCTCCATAGTGTGGCCAGTCACTGTGATGTGCCACAAGACATCACTGCCAGCTCTGAAGATGTATAACTGGGAGGAAAGAGACGCATTCAGCAGCAGCTGCTTTTCCCTGTGCAAAAGGCTGGTGCAGGGGAACTGCATTTTACAGACAGCGAATAGCCAGGTCTTCAGCTGAGCTAATGCTGTTAGCCTGCTCTATCTGGGCAAAGAGCTGTAAAGCTTAGAAGCTGGATGAGGATCTCTAGGTTATCTATAATTTCTCCTCTTCATCCTTTAGACTCTTCAGCAATGACAGAGTGTTAAGGGTGTAATCTGAAACAAATGTCTTTTTAAAGAATCATCCTATTTTCCAGACTGAAAGGGGAGATAAGAAAGATGATATAGGCCCTATTATACTGTGCGTTTCTGGAGATGTCTCATATTTGAGGACAGTCTGTGCTCATCAAGTTTTTTCCCCTTTTCTGTACATCACAAGCACAGATCAGCACTGTATTACAAACAAAATGCTAGACTTCCTTTGCACTCTCAACAGCAGGCCAAGACAGAAAGAACAGCATGCAAACACCATATTACCCGGCGCACCACAAAGTTTGCAACTTGGTGTAACAGTGCCTGCAATTAGATTAAGTGGGAATCAGGTGAGAGCAGATCATTAGAGAGCTCCATGCAGTCCTACAGAAAAAGCACAGAGCAGCACAGCTTCAGTCACAGAATAATAGCAAATGAGATTTTTTCAAGAATATAAAGATGCAGTAATTGCTTTAGAAATCACAGCATCATGTGATCTTGCCTACAGAAAGCTTCCATCATCCAGCTTCTAGTAGTCAGAAAAAGAGGACTTATCCCATCTGAGCCAGGGACAGAGGAAGAAATTTGCCTAAACTCACAGAACCTGCAGGAGGGCTGGGACTGAACTCCACAGTGCAGTGCTTTGTGCTGCAGGAGCTAAAGGAAAGTCCCCAGGCATGAAAGCCTTATGTACTTGTCACAGCCCTTGCCTCCCCTGCCCACGTCTAGTAGGAAAGCCCCCAAGAGCTATTGCCATCTGTAGCAGCATGATGGCAAGTGGTACACTGCCTAAAACAACACAGGGAACCACAGACATTTGGAAGCAATTCAGGTGAACATGGTGCTGCTTTGTAAAATGAATAATATGCCACAGATTGATTTGTGAGACTCACTGCTAACAAAGCACTGGTTTGTTTCTTTTTTTTTTTTTTTTCTGGGCACTGTGCAACCAGCCCTAGTGATGAAAAGGCAGGTTTCCATCTGCTTGCAGCTCACTCATATGCTACAACTACAGGACTTAGAGTAAAGAGAAACACAATGTGGAATGCAAAGACCTGGTGACCTAATTCATTAATTACAAGCTGCTTTCAGCTATTTGACTGTGCTTTGCTATGTACATCTTAAGGGCTCTTTTCTACATACATCTCTTTTCCTCAATCCTGCCAAGAAACAGAAGGTATTTAGGTTTCCTATCTAGTGTGATGATATCATATTTATTTATAAATCCTTGAAATAAAAGGAAGGAGATGATGACTGCTATGCATTTCAATTCCTTGCACTACAGCCTCCTGAGTTTAGCTGGCCCCTGCTTCCAAGTCCTCCGGATGGTGAGCCACAGGTGCTGGGAGACCTATCCCTCTCCGGCTGCATCCACAAAGCCGTCCCGCCTCCTCCAGCTTTTGCAATGAAGCGTTTTCCCCCAAGAGTTGTGATTATGAAATGTCACCGTGGAAACAGCTGGAACATAATATGTACTTGCTCGTTCTCCCCCCACCCTTCCTCCCCTCCCACCAACCTCCTCACTTTCTGAAGCTCTGTTTGCTGTACAAGAAAAACCCTTCTTGCTCCCCTCCTCCCTGCAAACCTGCAAAGGGGTGTGTCTGTCATGACAGAAACAGATGCCCCCCAAAATATCCCTATTCATTATCATCTCCTTGGTACCCTGTAGCAATGCTAAACGTACCAAACTCAACAGCGTGTTACTACAGCTACCAGAACTTCCAGCCTTCTTCTGCCAAATAATACCACTTCTGTAAAATGGCATTATAAAGAGGCTTTGAGCCAGTAGGAACCTGGTCTGCTGTTTCTATAACTGTCACCATAAGAAAGCCTCTACAGCAAAGCATAATTCCCCATCATGCATCTCTGCTGTCCTCTTAGTTCTGCTGTCCTGTTCCCATTAGTGTTATAATGAGAGCACAACAGAGACACACGTCTTTGCTTTTACTTGTGTCCTACCACCTAGAGGCAGGTCTTTAGATGATGAGTTCTTTGTGCTCTGCCTACTTTATTAAAGCATGATTTCTCCCTAATCATGATTTCTTCCACCCTTCTCATCAGCATCACAAAAGGTCAGAGCTGTCCACCTGGGAGTGGAAAGGTCAGTTCACTTTGGATTCAGCACGTGGTACCTTGTAGCTCCTGGAATGTAATCAGCTCACTTCATATTTATTTTGTGTGACTGCAGCGCTATAAAAGAGCAGGGGATGTTCCAGAGAAATCTTCAGACTCTTGTAAGGATTGTGCAAGCAAACTCGAGGGAAAATTTGAACTCGAGAGAGTGGTATTGAGTAGATCTCTGTCTCTGGCAGAGAATCACGTTTTTGTTCTCAAAATCACACAGGGGATTTAGATGCCTATTGTTATTTGTTAGTTTTAATTAATGGGAATTCCACATGAAAAACCCTCAGGCAGTTTTTTTAAATGTCAGGCAGTGGGGCTTTAAGGGCTGCGCCCCCCCCCCATTTGGTAGGACTCTTTCCCGTGCACTTGTTGTTAGATGTTGTCCAAAGTCCCAAAGAAGTGGGAGTCCCAAGACTTCTCTGAGGCTGATGCTCTGCAGTACAATGCTCGGCTTCCATTTTTGCCCCCGTGGCATCTAATTTGTGAGCAACATGAAAGGGATGCACCCTGTGATCACAGAGAAAAGAGAGCTTCCTGGTCCTCATGCAAGCTACAGCCCTCCAATGTCTTGCAGTTTCTGTTGTCCTCATTAGTGTCTCACCAGCAGCCCCACACACAGAGCAGTAGAATCTGGTCTGATTGCACTTGCCAATACTAAGAACAGTGCAAGGAAAAGGAAAAGTAGGCCCTTCAGATGGCATACACCAGTATTTGCACTCTGAATGCATTTCTTCAGCTGCTTCGCTCCTTTAATGACGATCCAGGAGCAGGCATAGGAAATCCCTGAGACAGGCTAATGGACACCCCTCCTACTCTGGTCTCCAAATAAGCAATTTAAATTGGCAGCATCTCTCATCAGAATTGTTAATTGTCCACCATGTGACAGCCTCACATAACTCCCAGGCTCACCAGGTGGAGAAGAATCACAAAAACTTTCAACTTAAATGCTGCTTCTATTTCTGACATGCTTTCAATTACCTGCAAAGGCAGCCTATCACTCACATCCTCTTGCCCTCTGCACTGATTCCTACATTGCTAACAACCCCTTGCAGCATAACACCTTTCACTCAGAGAGGTGGACTAAGACAGCTCAAGGCAAGGAGTGGTTGGCCCAAGATCAGGCTGTGCTGCAAAGCCATGGTAGCAGCACGGATGGAAATAGAGCCCTGACATCCATGGCCACATGCCAACCTGCTGCCACCACAAGGGCCCCAGCATGTAAAGATGAAAACCTTTCATGTACTTCCTCTGTTTGACTCTTCTCAACCTGTGATGGAAAGAGCCAGAGCACAAAGATATCACTTGGCAGTGAACAGTACTCATCCTTTCACCTGTGTTACACAGGCAGAGCCATTGAAAGGTTATCAAGTAGGGTAAAGCCATTTTCATTGTCCTACAAAACATTTTTCATGTGTCCAGTGCCTCTTTTGGAGAGGAATTCAGGACATCTGCTATTTTAACCATAATCAGATTTGGATTTATCTAAGTGACTGTGACAAATTGCTGTCCCCAATTATTGGACTCTATTCTCCTTCAACATCAAAGCAGAGTAGGTGACAAGGGAATCAAGCCCATTCATACCTGGGAATCAGTTAATTACTAGGCACTCAGACAAGCCTGTAACCTTAGGGAAGGTGAATTTGGAGTGAGAGCCTGAACCACCAAACTGCTGACATCTGTTGATCTTACAGTCATATTTAAGCCTATCCATCAAAACGGGGCATCTACTTTCACCCACAGTTTTCCTACTTCAGGTGGTGAATCGGGAGATGATACTTGCATATTAGTGTGCACTCACTGACTAACCCCACTGCTTCAAACTTTAACTTCCAGGAAATACTGGTTTGCTTGTTCATTTCACCTCCCTAGATTATCAGGAACACAAAGCATGTCTGCAGACCATACAGTATTGGTACAGAAACCTGCATCCAAATAACTAGACAGTCTGCATAAAGTAAAAAGAGAGAAAGCATTTAAAGCAGTTGTTTACAGAAGGTCACATTCCAGCTTAGTGTGAAAAGGCACAAAGCTGCTTGTTTCCAACCTACAGCACTGCCTTTTGCTCACAAGGATCCTTTCCCACCCTAAAGTGGTTTTAAAATGAAGGAAAAGTTTAATACCCTATGAGTCTCCATTTACACTGGGGGGGGGGGAGGGGGAAGCATTGCAAGACCCAAGCCATGACATTTTTTTGTAGTTGGGAAGAAAATAAAGATGCCTTGAACAGAAAATTGCAACCCTTCATTGAAAAATCCTCTCAGAAAGTTGGCATTTTCTGCCTGTCTACATTTGATAGAAAATAATTTTCTTCCTAGCGCTTCCTTTGTATAGGTTTGAAAATCTGAAAACCCTCTGGCTAAAAACCTGAGAAAGGAGGGGGGGTGGGGTGGGGGGGAGGTGTTCAGCCAAAAATATTTCATTTGCCATTTTTCAGGGAAAAGTCAACAGCTTCTACAGCACGTCTGCCACTTCATCTTGCAGGCAGACATGAGATTCACCAGGAGATACACAAACAGCCCTGACATTATGGAGATCAGCACCAGCGTTTTCTCCTTTGTGCAGCTTTACTTTGTACGGTGTTCTGGACTACAGCTTAAAATGCAGTCTGTGCTGAAAAAGAAAAGTCTTGGAATCTACACAAACAGGCTTTTAATCAAATCACCAGGTGAAAAAGTAATTTACCCAGAAATATTCAAGACTAGATATATTCTGGGGGCAAATAGATATTTCACAAGCATTACCTAGTAGGTATTTGTAAGAGTAGAAGAAGTGTGGTCACATAATTTCCATTCCTCCTCCTGGGACTGAAATCCCAGGAATACCAGCACTGGGTTTAGCTGATCTCCGCTATCCCCAGCCTAGAACGGCACCCCACACAGAGCACAGGATCCTTTGTGGGGTGCAAAAAGCAGCATTCAAGTAGCCCTGTAACCATGACAACATTCAAGATCAAAAAATATACGCATTTCACCTCCTAGTAGTAAAAAATAAAATATCAATAAAGGATGGAAGCCACTTTCTGCACATTTCCATGTTCCTCACAAGAAAGTCCTTGGGAATATCTCAGCTCTTCAGTATATGCAAATAAAAGAGGCAGAGTCCACATGCAGAACCGACTGCTTCAGGGTCGGTTACTTCCTCTATTCTTTTTTTTAGCTTAAATAAACTATATGAATTTCTTTAGCTCCTTTGCTTCTCAACATTCATCTTAATACCCCAGACAGGTTGTTTTTCCCTCTTTTTTTTCTGCAACCCCTCAGTCTTCCTTTTAAAGTGAAACACTTGTGTGAGGAATGACAGTCTTTTTCCTGAGCATACAATGACTGTGATTTGAATGTCAACCTCTGCAAGCATGATTCAATGCAGGATTCAATTCTTTCATTCCCCAACTGCAGAAGAAGTTATACAGTTCCATCAGTTTGCCATGCTGATGCTAACACACCTCCCTACTCCCAAGTCACTATGGCAATAAAGCTAATTAGAAATAGGCTAATGTTGGGGTTGATCCTTTCAAATTTCTTTAATCTAGGTTGCAACAAGATGATTAAATAGTTAAGGGACTCAGAACTCCTCACTTTAAGAGGAAATATGAAAGAAAAGTGTCAGCTGCTGCTCCTTGTGAAACAGGACCTGAACGTTTTAGCATTTACACTTGAATTGACTGTGGCTGGTTTGGAGAACCATGCAAGTGTACCAGGAGCTGTAGCACAACCAGCAGGTCTGGGATAACCAGCAGCCACCTTCATTTGAAAGGTCTAGAAATCAATGTGTAATAAAAATACCACTTTTCTCCTGCTACCACTTCTCATAACAGTGAAGAAAAGGGTCCTCATTGAGCAACTCCACGGTGAAAAAACTCTGTAAGAGGGCAAGAAGGGCTCCGCTAAAATGCCTGTCACAGTTAGGGGGGCTCGATGAGAGGCTTTCAAAGCACTTTATTAGAGGACTTTTCACATGCTGTTGGTCTGTCTTTAACAACAGCTGCAGCATCACACTGCACTCAAGGGAATGGAAGAGTTCTTAGGGCTCTCCTCATCACTGCTGGCTTTGCATTAGTCAGGAGCAAGAAAGCAGACAAGGGTGAAATGGGTAGAGAACAGAGTTAATCACTGTAAGGATGCCTTTAATGAACTTGTCCTGAAGAAGACTGATTCAAAGTGGTAGGGAAAGTTTGGGTGAAAATGTTGGATTGGCCACTATCTTCTGCAGGTTTCATCCTTCTGTTGGGCTTTGTCAGGAATGTCATGGTGCATCCAGCTTTGCGTAGAACCCTGGTGTGGCCATGGGCAGAGCCTTGCACTTGAATTACCAAATAAAATAGTGGGGCTCTTTATCTGCACTGCATAAGGATACTGTAAGGGTAAATCCAGCAGTGGTGGCTGAAGCTAAATAAATAGAATTTGCACCTATTACTCCTATTCTTGTCAGGTTTTTAGATAACATTAAAATTGTAGTACTGCCAGTTCTGCACTCTTTTGAACAACTACAGAATGTGCTGAGGTCTGATTTAATTTTAAAACATATTTTAAAGAAAGAAATCAGTGAAATTACAGCTCATATTTCCTATAAAGATACTGAAAAATTGGGTAAGAGAAAGAACTGCATAGGTTTTAAGTGTTGCTTTTGAAAGGCAGAGACTGCAGTTTTATAACATCAAACCCTCTTTCATCAGAAAAAGAGCTATTATTACTATAAATGCCAGTAGCATTTCAGAGGAATTGTAGCAAATACATCAAAACACACATTTAAGTCCCAACAAGTCAATACCAGTTTTGCACCTGATGGAGAAGCAGCAAGCTGCTTTGGTCCATGTTACCAAGAAGTACATATGTACGTACTTCACACAGAGGTGTTGTATCTGAAGTGGTTCTTCTGCACTGTGCTCAATAAATGCATCTTTTTCTGACGAAAGAAACTGGCAGGGCTTCAGTGTGTTAAAACCGGAGTGAAGTTGGCTCCTCTGTAGTGAAGGCAGAAACAAACAAGCAAATCCCAAGCTAAAATTACAAGTAAATTTTGCAGTGCAGCCACTGAATGGGTCTCAGACTTGAGAGGCCAGTCGATCACAGATTGTCAAGTGAGCACATCTAAAGATGCCACCAGCCCGCAAGCAGGTCATGATAAATAGACTTAATCCATTGCAATGTGAAATGAAATGGATTAGCTTATACCACTGATGACAAAGGGCTGAAAGCAAGCAGATGATTTGTTATAGTTGAACTGAAGGCACTGTGGTTTTTTGAAATGCTATAATCCCAGTGCTCACCAGCACAAGCAACCCCTTAAAAACTCAGAACTTTACCTTCCATTCTGCTACTGGCCTCCATAGCACCTCAGTTTGGTCACTTCTCTTCTCTCCCACCATTTTTGTCATCTTATAATGGTATAGGAGGAGTAGCCATCTCCTACAAAGTGCTCTGCAAACTCTAGCAACTATGTGCTATCATACTATCATAGTACAAACAATAAGTAAGAGACCTGAGTTTCTTGATGACACAGAAGCTTGAAGCACTGAATTGAACCTATTTTTCCCACTAACAGAATAGGATTGCCTGCAGTATGGTGCTCCTCTAGAGCATCTTCTCCAGCAGTTTTCAATACACTCCTAAGCACCATGAACAGTCATGCAGGCAAAACCTCTTGTACACATGAACAGTGCAGCAAAATGGGCTGCTGCAGCTGTCAAACACTAAGAGAACTTAAAAATCCAATGTCCCAAGCTATCTGTGTTACTGAATATCCTTTAGGGCTTATTGTTCTAGTCAGCTTTCAGTGACTGAACCTTTGGAATATTAGATTCTTATTGAGATTTGAGAGGCTCTGTAGAAATTGTGAAGCTTTTAAGCTGCAGCTTAGATCTTACAAGAACCATTGGCTCCTTTCAATGCCTGAAGATGTGCAGGTCATTGTGGAATGCTTTTTGTGCTGGATCTCTGAATTGCCAGATGTTGCCATGATGTACCCCAAAGAGATGCTGCTGAGTGCAGGTGAAAGTAGAACCCAGTGAACCTGTGATTTGCCTCCTAAATAGAAAATCTCCAAGTACAAGCACTACGTTAACTATGGGGTTCCTCCTCCACCTCTCCCATTTGCACCCAGGTGAGAGAGGCTTTTTTACCATTTCAGGCAAACCATTAAGGTGGCTAAATCAGGGGATCAATCCTTTTGCAATACCCAGGGGAAAAAAAAAAAAAAAAAAAAAAAAAAAACCAAACACC
>NDXB01010455.1:50988-68341 GCA_002631895.1 Agapornis roseicollis
CATTAAGGTGAACAGGGGATAAATCCTTTTGCAATACCCAGGGGAAAAAAAAAAAAAAAAGCAGAGAGTGAACCAAATCCAGGCTGCCATAGCTAAAGTGTCATGCACATAACCAGGGAATGCAAATATACCTTTCCCTGCATAAGAGTAAATTATATAAAGACCCAATCCCATGAGTATTTCGAAAGGCAGCACAGGTAGGGTTCTGGCTGCAGTCAGCAGCCCTGCCTCCCCTTCTGCATCTCCGGGGAATAGCAGGGTACAGAGCATTCTCCTCTCTGTGCTCCAGCCACAGCCAAAGGTGGATGATGAATGCAGAGCAACACTTACACATGGCAACCTCAAGAAGCCTCTTGTCCTGCTCAAACAAAAACTGGCCATAGAAAGGTGATTTGTTGCTATCCTGGGTTATTTTTAGTTAAGGGGCACTTTGCTAGTGAAGCAACGTAAGTTTCCCAATCTGTACAGAGTGAGCTTGGAAGCAAGATTAATTTCAGAGATAAAGAATTATTTGGCTATTACCAGTCTCAGACTATTCTCAGGCTCAAGGGAAACTCCAGAGTATCTGTTGCCTGTATCTCAAGGGTTAAGGAAAAAAAATAAAAAATCACAACCATCACATTTTTAAATGCGATTTCCTGCTCCTTTCAACAGACCATTTCATTTCCTTCCTAACAGCTATAGTTTGCGGGTGAAATGTAAAGCAGAATTGCTTTAAAAATAGTTACCCCCAAGCAGCAGCTCTCTTCCCACTTGGGAACAGTGTGCTCCTGCCAGGCTGGGCTCTCTCAGGACCTCTGTCAGCTAATGTGCCACCTGATGAACATAAGAGATTAATGTGTGCTGCCCAGAGACAGAGTGAACACAGGGAACCTCATTTAGAAAATGCAGTGTCTGCTTGCTCCCCCATTGTATCTCTTTCCCTTTTGATAGACTATGTTCTCAGAAGAGGCTCGTGTGTCAGGGGCACTAGGGGCTGACCTTGGGAACAAGCAGCAGAACCTGAAGATCTAGAGGATCTGACCTATGATTTCTAAAGGAAGCTAGAAGGAAGCATCCCCAAGCCACTGCTTCAACTCCTGCTGCCCCCTATATACAGCTGTCTTTCTCCTTCTGGTCCAGGCAGGCAGCTTTGCCTCCTGCACATCATGCAGCATCTTGCACAGCACCTCACACCCTGAGGTGCTATGTCCTTCAGAGATAACCATACCTCCAATCAGACAGGACAGCAGAATCACAGGCATCTGCAAGGTATATATATATTTTCACCTAGCAGCTCCCACACTAAAACGCAATATTTTTTTCTTAGGCAATAGAATTAACCTTTGGAAAGGCATCCAGTATTTACCAAGAGATTACTAGCGATATAAACCTATTTGTTATATGTCTGTGCTTACCCTAGGCATATAGATATTAATAATCAGCCACATGAGCTCCAGGAACCAGCTCTGGGTCTGAAGACAAAAATTAAATGACAGCCTCTTCCACTGCAGCACAACTCTGTGGAACATGAAAATACTAGTGACTTTTAGGTACACAAATGCTTGTTTTCAGAGTGCAAATGACTGAGAAAGAGACTTTGACACACTGCTTCCCTAATGCTTTTGGTTGGGTGTATTTTAAGAAGTTGTGACTCAGTGCTCCAGGCTCTCTCTGCTGCTGGAATGATACCACTGGAGTCAATTGTAATCTCTCAAGAGTCTGTTGCTATTAGAGGTTAAAAAGGTTGATTTTGAAAACAGTGGATTTCCTGAAGGAGCTGAGAACAGAGCCTATGTTGGAGTCCCCAGGTTATTGCCACTTGGACCCTGTGCTGGGTTTACTGCTTATTTCTTGCTCTGTCTAGTGCGCAGTAGGACACAGGAATAGCATGCCATTGGGCAGCCATCCCTCCTGAGCTGCACATGATCCTGTCCTTTCCTGCAAATGCTCTTTACACAAACCTAACAAAATGAGATGCTCTTATAAGAAAAGAATTACTCCCCACCCCAGGTTTCCTTGACTGCCATTAACCACCATGTAAATTGTGGCACTGGGACAAAACTCCCTTAAACTGGGACAAAATACATTTAGCCCATGTGGAAAAAAATTCCGGACCTAACATCTGATTCTCTCTTTTTTACTGTTATGTTTGCCTCTGGGAAATCCACTATGAGACTTAATAGTGTATTAAGACAAGTTACAACTACTGGGTATAACACTGGCTTTGACAATTAGATCTGTTACTTGTGTATTTTTATGGTGTATGATGCCATAACAGCCTGGGATAATATTTTTTTTATAAACTTACATTAAACCAACAAAAACAGCTAACACACGCTTCTTCTCTGAAATTCCCTCTTTGCCTAAGAATATGTCCCATCAGCCAGAATTTATTTTGCACTCCATGCAACAAAATGAAGCATAATGGGCCCATTTGGTACAATGCTGCATTAGTTAATGATCATTTATGCTGACTTGTTACCCATTAAATTCCTAGCAAAACTTGCACTGGGTACAAATCTCAGCCTGAAATATTAATTCCCTGCTCAACAGAGTCTTTTCTCCTCTTCATGCTACGGATGGTCAATGCTGAAGTTAGATGATCCATAGGTTTCTGGGAGGAAAGCTCCTGCCATGTTCATCTCTAACCTCATACAGGATATTTCCTTCCTTCCCAGAGGAAGGGACATAATACTGTCACAAATCTTTCAGGTTGAGTTGCCACTGTAGCTATTTGCTATTACACTGGTCCACTGATTGGAAAGTACCATCAGACTATTTTCAGGACTTGAAATGAAAATAGATTATTTGTTTCAAATCCCAATATTACATAAACTCTTCTCATCCCTCTTCATACAGTCCCATGTCTAGCAATAAGGAACACAAGCAATGTTTCTGGACCATGAACCTCCTGCTGAGTCCAAGCACATTCATGACACTAGTGTAAATTCACAGGACTGCAAGTGGAGCAGTCTTAACCCTTGTGCCTTGTAAGTAGATGACTCTGGAAAATGGGAAAATTCAGATTTTGCAAAAGGAAAATATGGAGTGACTGAAGGCAGCTTCTAAGAATATGCCAATTCTGACTTTAACGCTAAGAAAAGAGGTTAAAAAAAAAAAAGTGTCTCAGGAAAGATTTATGAATGCTTGAAAACAGTTTACAGCATCTTTTAATATGTCCATTTCTTATAAGCTTTGAGCTGTGAAGGAATAATAGGTGAAGGCAAGCCAGCAGCTAAAAATACACAGAACCTATTTTATATTATTAAGTTACCTACTGTTACATAAATAGTTATTTGTGACTTATGAATGAAAGACAGTTATATATTTGTCAGGGAAGGACTGTGTTAGAAATCTTCAAACTGAGCTCTGGAAGACCTAGCTAGAAGACAAAAGGACAAAGAAAGGAAAAGAAATACTTTCAAACCAGACATTTGCTTTGAAATCTCATGGAGATCATCAATTATCCCATTATCAATCAAGAAATTGTAAAGGATTAAAGTGTACTTTGCTGAAGATAGAAATCTTAGAAGAACTTGTGTGGTACTGACAACTCTTTGCAGGAGTAAAGCAGTCTCATCTTTTGTAGTTTAGCATTAACAAACAATCTGGACACTTTGCACCATTTCTTGCACACTCAGCCTCAAGCACCGCTGTATGCTGCCCACTGCATTCCCTATCACCCAGCCCGACACTGAACATTGTAGCTGGTGTCTGTCTAGCAACCAAGTCTGCTTTGTAGACTGATTGCACATAAAAACACCAAGTAGTCAACAACTGAATTGGTTGATTGTTACTGACTTTACTAGGATTCTTCATGAAGACCGTACTTTTCTCTATGTCCCAGGTGATCTAAGTCAGTAAGACCCCAAAGACATTATCAGTTTACCCCTTGCTGGAAAGAAAGGATTGCTTTTATTATTCTTTTAAAGGATACATTTATTTTGTTCATTTTTCCAAACACAGTTTTGTATGGCTTGTTACTGGAAAATATATAGGCTTGGATTTCTAAACCAATGAAAGAAGCACTGCATGTACCACAAGCATTTTGAAATGATGCTTCATGAAGCTTCCTTTGGATTTCACAAGGTAGCTATTGTCGACTAAGTAGTAATTGATCTAAAAGTCATATTAATGAGGAGTAACAGCAATGTAATTTATGAAAAATCGCACAGTTGTGTCACAGCTACTCTTCAATAATTAGTTACTACTTTTAAGATGCAATACTTACAATTTAAATATGAATACAGAGCTGCTGGTTTCAGAGTGCTGTCATATGACCCATGGAAAAGTTGCTCTACATGTTGCAGATGATTTTTTTTCTTTAAAACCATTGGTGAGGTAATAGGTCACTGTCAAAGTTGATTATGAACTGTGGATGTTTTTTCCTATGTCATGACTCTCAAAAAGCAAAGCGCATTGCAGTGGGAAGACTCCAGTCCTGGGTAAAAAGCATTAGCAATCCCATCTTCTCTTTGCTACTTAGGCATTGAAGTCCCCTCAGTTCACTTTGACTTCCTCTACAGCCAGAGGTGCAGGAAAGCTGAATGAACAGAAAAGGATAAACCTCTTCCATGACGATATCTGGCTACAAAGGGGTGAAGAGGGCTAAGGGGGCTGGTTCCGCTGAAAGCAGCAAAGAGCCAGCTATGCCCTGTTGTGCTGGGCAAAGGTCAGAACTGATAGTGAGACTGAGACCTGTCAGGAAGGGAAAGCCAAAGAGTAGAAATTTCCCTGACATGAGAGTAAACAAAGGGCAGAAATAGATGAATCAAGGATGTTGCATGGAAAGTATGAGATTTAAGGTAAAAATAACACAAGTGTGACTTAAAAATGTATCATTATGAGTAGCTGAACATAGAGACATGGTCTTGCAGTTGACTTGAGATGGAAGTAAGTATCTCTGAGAGCACTACATGAGATAATGCCAGAAAGAGTAATACTACTGCCTTACAAGATCATTGGCCTTGGAGCAAACTGGATACATAACATGGATTTATGAAGGATCTCTAACACCAAACTAACCTGATCAACTTCATTTCCCCAGCACAAGTTCTTTCAGATCAGGAAGGAATTAAAACTGGTGTACAGGTTCTTTGGATTTCAAGTAGTTAAAGCAAAGTCAAATGAATACCTACTGTGTTTAAAAATCTTTCTTTTAATCCTTCCACAATGCAAAGCTGTCTGGTGTACAGCAAAAGCCTGTCAAATACTGATCTTTGCTGCATATATATCTATTTCTGTAATAGGTAACCATGAAAAAAATGAGAGGGAGAGAAGGCACTCTGCTACTATGCAATAGATTTTGGATCCATGCACAGGAAATATTAATTTACCATTCTTCAACAGACCGGTGCTTTCTTTATCAGGGATTTATTTGAAAAAGCCTTTCATACATTTCTCTGCCTTTTGCAACCAGTAAACTGAGCACATTTACTATTAATGGATCAGCCCCTTACACTGTCCTGCTTCTCTGGGAGTGTTTTTGTACTGTTCTTGGTTTTAGCACTCTTACTGGTGTTTAATTTTGTTTGCCTTTTCTTGGTGATATATAATAAAGCTAGCTTGGGCCTTCTGTCTCCCCACTGCAGGAGGGAAAAGCAACTAGATGGGCCCATCCTCACCAAGATCTTCAATCTTCCAGCAGTGGCTGGTTCTGATTAATCTCACATTTGAAAAAGGCCACTCCCCACACAAAACTGCATTTTGGCAAACTGGTAGCAGTAAAACTTTCAGGGGAAATGGGTGGCAATTACCAGAACCACGTGATTTTAGCAGCAGACCAGGATGAACATAGACTTTGCCACATTGCACCTTGTTTGTGCTAACAGAAGATGCTGAGGCCAATTAGCTACATGAGCAAATACAACAGCTGCTTGTATCAGGGCCTCACACTCAGCAGAACAGTTTCTAAACAATAGATGTCAAAACTGCAGCAGCTTTTTCTAACAGTATCTATCAATGGTATTCTTTATACACTGGTTATTGCACAGTCCACATCAGGATGCTGCTTTTAGCATCATGCAACGGAATCTCATCTCAAAATTGATTTGGCTTTACTTTAGTGATCAATTAGTACTGGGTGCTGCTAGAAATTGTTTCCCAGATAATATCATACAGTGCATACTCATATGAAATGAGTGTCATCTGCCATGACAGCAACAAAAAACCAAAGATGAAGTCAAATTAGCTTTCTAACCCAAATGGGCCTTCCTTCTTTGTGGGTACTGTGCTTCTCTGATCTCTTACTAAAATTTTACTTTTCCTTATAAGCCAAAAACTGAAGTCTTACCATATCTGACAAAGCTCCCCGGAGTTCTTAAAGGAAGATTAAAAGCTGAATGTCACCTAACTGAGCTTTAGCCTACAGCTATTTGCGTGATCATATAGTGATCACATGGTGTAAATTCCTGGAGAGGATCTATAATGTTTAGCTCTAGATCTGGGCTATCACAAGGGTTGTGAACTGAAATCCTAGCTTATTCTCTAGTCTATTATTATGGAGTTGATGAAAATATAGTCATGTCATCTTTCATCTAAAATAGGCCATGGCTTTCTGCAAAATAATGTGTACCTTAGAGAAACATGATTACTTAAAGTACAAGTAATGGTCAGTTAGTTCTTCATACAGCAGCCATTTCACAATGCTGAGTAGCTTTATATGAGGTTGATGGACACAAGTTTCCACTTTACTTTAAAATATATAATGGATCTTGTCATTGCAGGGCTGTATAACCTAACACCTCATTTTCAAAATGGGCTATAGAAGCATCTCCAATTTTTTCAACACAGTCAAGGACAAAGGGCAGGAAATTAGAGCACTGAAGAAGAGAATTGGCATGAGAAAAGGCTGGGAAAACACAATGCCAGCAAAGAAGTCAGGATCCCTGTTGGCTCATTTGCTCCTGGGAGGCAGCTATGGTGCAGTGTGGACATGAGAACACAGAAACCTGACAGAGAACTGTGTGCTTTTGTTTCTTCCCAAGAAAACAGACTTGCCAGGAAATAAGAGCCCAGCGAGAAGCTCTCAAGGCATGTGCCCTTTGTGGCAAATTGAGCCCAAGCTCAAACCAAATCAAAAGACAGCAGTGGGAGGGCAAAGTACCCACAGACTTTCAGGAAGAAAGAGGAGCACACAGGACCAACTCTGGGTAATACAAACTCCACCACAATTTTGCTGTTGGCTCACACAATGAGTGGTCCAACTTCTTTCTCCCAGTAACCAATTTCAGAATTTGGTTATCTGCCAGTATTCTCAATTCTTTAGGATAGAAAACTGGTGATTTTCAGAAATTAGTACTAAGGGTTCATTAAAATGCAGCTACACAAAACCTTGAGTTTCCTCCTTACCTTTGGAACAAGGCAAAAACAAATGGGAAAGAAAAAGTCACAGGAGAGAAAATGCCAAAGAAATCGCTGCCTGAAAAAAGCTTTATTATTTTACTATATTTAAATTTTAAATGAAAACATCATCTCAAAAATTATTATGATTTGGGAATTACTCTACATTCATAATTTACAGAGTAAGAAATAAGATTGAAAAGGACAGGTAATTAAATACCTATTTTTCAACAATTACTTTACAAAATATACTACAGTCACTCACAGTGGGCTCTTAACAGGCAAAACCAAGGGCTGGGTGAAAGGAGATGAAGTAAATTGCAGCCATAATAATGCAGATCCAGAAGAAATTTCAAGGGGAAAAAAAAGTGACACTTGAGAGCTAAAGAACACAAAGCTCATCCTAATTCTATGCAAAAGCTTGAAGTGAAATTGCAGGCATTATCCTATTTTGATTAAATTTTGTTGAGTTCAGATCCTGTTTGTCACTAGCCAAATGAATCATGTTTGGTGGTAGCCTACTAGGCTCAAAATGGAATCTTCCAGCCAGCAGCAAACCCTGCCAGCTCCTGTAGCATTTTAAGAAACCTTTGTGTAAAACATTGGTCTCTCCAGCTTGCAAGGAGAATTGAGATTTCTGAGGTCAAAACGTCACCCTGAGCTGTATGTTGTAACTGATAGTCCTGCTAATACATTGAAGAGTAGTCACTGCAGTTAGCTTCTGCTTTTGTTGCTACTTAGAAGGAATTAGTACCAAATAGCTACCTAGGTACATGTTGCCTAACCTGAGTCTCCTGTGGCCAACTCAAGCATTCTCAGAACGACTGAATTTCTTCTCTGCTGATAAAGTGATATGCTGCTCTGTCACCTTCCATCATAGCCACACAGCAATGGCATACATTTGATGGTTTGTTCTCAATTTAGGGAGTTAGTGCATCTGGTATCTCATTCAGGGCATAAAAAAAGATCCCCAGCTCTTCACATGGCTAAAATAGGTGAAAAGCTATATATCAGTCAATCAATAAGAATTCATAATTAGATTAAGGTAGGGAACAAGTAGGACTCTTCTACTCAAGTGCAGACAAACCCCACAGCAGAACAGCAGTAAATATGAAATGATGAAACATCCTAGGCAGCTCAGCAGGTTTTGATGCAGTGTGTTGTGACCAGTGGAGAAGGCACAGGTGATTACAGCAGTGCCAAGTCCTGTCCCTAAAGGTGCACAAGAAAAAGAATGGATTCTTCCTCCATTTCTCACAGTGCTGCCCTTGCCTCTGAAAAAACTGGCACGCAGTCAGCAAGTGATGAGCACCACTTCTGCTGCTTGTCACTTCTTCACTGGCAAAATGCATTACTTTGGCTGAGAATGGGTCTGTACTGATGACTAGGCTAAAAAGTTCTGAGAAAATGGAGAACTTTTAGAATGAGGGAATATTCTCATTCATTCATTGTGAATAGGATGCTGGAAACCAATATTTGCAATCACTGAGAATGGCTGAAGGTCAAGGCATGTTTCTGAGAATCTCATTTAGATATACTGTTATCAGGAGATTTCTAGACATTTTTCTGATTTCATTTATTTTCTTTTAGATACCAGTCAGAAGGAAGAGAAACACAGATATCCACCTATAGCAAAGCACATTTAGGTGTACTAAAATAGACCTAAGTAATCTTTCAGTTAGATTTCTGCCAGTGTCTATTCTCCAAACTAAGGTGGCCACTCTGCCTTGCATTCACCACACTGCTAAAGTAGTACTTTTAAGTTTGCGAGTTCAACCAGCCTGACAGTTGGATATTCATCTTTCTTGCTGGCACTGCTTTTCTCAAACATTCCACCAGCAATTTCTCAAAGGAATAACACAAGTCCTGTGGATTTAGGTTCTAGTGCACCTCTGGGTTATCAGCTGAAAACCAGCTAAATTTAAACAAACCTACAATTATGGCTAATTTTGCTAACTAACCTCTTAGTCCAGCATTCATTTAAATTGCCCTCAGTTTGCCAATAATCTGTATTCCCTACCCCTAGCTGTTAGCTATTCTCTGAATCTCATTTTTGTTTTCCCACCTTTCCCCTGGCCAAAGCTGCAAGTACTCTTAGCTTGCAACAGTCATCTCAGTTTTTGGTTGCTTTGTTTATACCTCCATATATATCCTTTCCTGGTAATATGTTTTTCAGCTATGCATGAATTGCTTCTTAAAATCATGCACAAATAAACCTATTTCAGACTACCCTGCCCCAGCACAGCCAGCAACACACAGCCTGTATGAATTAGCAGAGACTGGTGCAGAATCCCACAGAATCCCACAGAATCAATCACCAGGTTGGAAGGGACCTCTAAGATCATCAAGTCACAGAATCACACAGAATCACCAGGTTGGAAGGGACCTCTAAGATCATCAAGTCCAACCCATGCCCTACACCTCCACTAAACCACGTCATCAAGTTCTATATCCAGTCTCTTTATAAACACACCCAGGGATGGTGACTCCACCACCTCTCTGGGCAAAATGTTCCAATATTTTATTATTCTTTCAGTGAAAAACTTCTTCCTAATATCCAACCTGGACCTTCCTTGGTGCAGACCTTGCTATGGCAACACTTCAGTGTCTATGAAGGAACTTCTGTGACACCATGCTGGGTCTCATTGTCATTCAGGCCCCCTGGTGAACCTTTCAGCGATGTTAAATAACAATTATACATTAAAAAGCCACATCCACCTTGTTCCTTAAGAGTTTTGGAGAGGCTCAGAGGCAGCTGACTGTTTAAGGAACATGTACTGCCTGATACTTTCTGACTTGCTCATCAACGTTTTTAAATACAGCTGATATTTTTGTTTTCACCTAAATTTAAACATTCTCTGATCCATGACTCTTAAAAGCAGCAATAGACAGAACATTTTGTCATTTTTTTCCTGGGATATGCCATATAAGCTAAAACATTTTTTCCAAACAGTTGTCTAATGCACAGAGATGTCAGATACATTAGCAAGAAAGATGCAATTAGTGCTTAAAACCAGTGAAAAGCATTAGATGCTCCTTAGAGAGATCACAATTCCAGTTGCCATATGACTTTTGGAAAAAGTTCAGATCTTGACTATTACTGATAAATACCTGCCTGCATAGATGGAATGCTGGCTCTGTTAAAGCCTACTGTGGTAGCAGGCACTTAGCTACTATCTAAGAAAATCAGAATAAAGGGCATGTGTTCTGAAGTAGAGAAGCCTCATGCTAGAAATCTTGCACTAGTCCTCCTGAGCTTTACACTTAATTTCTCCATTGGCTCAAGTATGCCCAGAACTGGTATTACTCAGAGCATGCTTCAGGGCTAACAGTCATTTCAAAACTCTACGTGTATATTCTTGGTTAGTAATATCTTTGTGGAGAACTCTTTAAATCTTAGTGCACAATAGACGCTAAGGTTATATAGTTGAAATAGCTGTATATTTTCATCTCACAAAATACCTGCAAGCTTAGCTGTCTGGATGTAGATATAAAACACTGAGTAGCAGTGTGAAGCAGAAGGACGCCCCTTTGCTAGCCCTTTTATTCTTCTCCCTTGGCCTGAAATCAGCTTGGTTGCTGTTCTGGGGTAGGCGTAGGAGAAATGCCATCCAAAGAAGCAGAGCCAAGTATTTGATTTGGATGCTCAGGCAGAACATGTCTCACTGAGCTGTGTTGCTCTAATTACTAGCTTTGCTCCCTCAACTTACATGCCTTTTGCAGGAGACAAATGATATGTCAGTAATCATCCTGGCAGTGACAAGAGAGACCTGATACAGCTGTGCTCAAGTGCTTGGTAGATAATGAATTCTCTCCTGAGGTTTAGTTGTTATTTTTCTTGGTTTAGTGAGAAGAAATGCAACTCTGATGTTCCACAATATGGACCCCTCTTTGATTAGGATGTCTCTAGCAAGTGACAGATGTGTGCCCTATTAGAGCTAATTAAAACCAATTAAATCATTCTGATAGAAGCGGTAGAAGAATAGACTGGAGAAGAAAACTGTGGCTGTCTTTTGAAGAGCAAAGAATCTTGCATATAAGACTGGGGAAAAGTGCATGGAGTCTTTTTGTTATGTGTTCAATATTAGCACTTAAGAGAGTATCACAGTAGTGTCTGGGCAGCAAATCTCCATTGCACCTACTTCCCACACTCCCTTGCAATGGTGCCTCATTATACACCATTCCTTAAATACCATCTGCTGGGTCCCTCACAGTATGCCTTGTCACCAGCTGCTAAGCAGAAGGTAGGACAGCCCAACAAATGAGGACACTGGGTCTCAGCTTGACCTGGGTTGGCAAGGTGCTTTGCATAGGCTCATTTCCTCTCTTGAAAAGTATGAGTTTCAGCAGTGCCCCAGCTAACATTGCAATACCACTTCTAGGTTGTTCAGAGTCTGCTTGGGTTTCCCCTGTGATTACACTGAGCTATGTAGATAGACTTTTACTGGATGATTTTGCTAGCAGAAAATTCCTTATCTAGGTTGTGGGGCCTACACTGTTTTTGTTCACATCCTTCCTGGCAAGAAATTTCTCTAACATTCACATCAGTGTTCCTCTAGAAAGAAACTAGATATGCTTTCAGCCAGCTTTCTGCACCTACACTGGTGGCACCCTTGGACATTCCAAGCTTTCTAGAGGATTTCCATCTTTGCTGGCCTTTGGGAGTAACAACAACATAACCTCCCCTCTTTGATCTATCAGCAGTATGTAGTAGCAGGAGTTGCTATTAACACTTCTTTATTAGAACTTACGTTATGATTCTAGAGCTGTGGAACAGAATTTGTGCAACATATGCCTCTGGTAGAAGGAATAGTCTTGTCAGAGAATCCACTTTAAGCAGAGAACAATCCTGTAACTTGGAGCTGTAGTTGTCACTGCTTTGCAACATACAGCTTAGAGCAAATAAGTAGGAAAACCTGGGCAGTTTTCCATTTAACCACTTCCCATGGTCAGCATCCCATTCTCCAGAGCTTAGGACATGAAACATTCATCACCAAAGTCAGAACCTTCACAGTAGCAGCATTCTCTACAGCACTAAGCAAATCATGCATCTTTGTCCACCTTGTTTTTTAATGGACTTGCTGACTGCTTGAAAGAAGTATTGCCTGGCTTAATTGAAGAGGTGAGCACATCTGACATGAATACACAGCCAAAGCCTTTTGCGTAGGCTTGCTGTCCTATGTGCAATAAAAGAAATCCAGAAGTTGGCTTTGCTTTATTCTACTAAGGTTAGTCCCTTACAACTGCCAGTAAATTATTAAAAAAACCACTAATGTTAACTGCAGAGTGCCAATTGGGGGACAGACACTGGCATCTTTAATGACAATGAAGAACACTTTGGGGCAGGTTTGTGATTGTAATTTCCACTTCTTTCAAACCTCCACTTGCAAAGCAGCAAGTCTTGCATGCTGCAAAGACAGGGCAGCTTCCAGGCTGCAAGAAGTGTACACTGCTCTGCTTCAGGAGTCAGATACCAGTTTACCCCAGGCTCCCTCTATGGGCCACTGAACAGGGTAAGTATCTTCAGGGGTTTTGCAGGACCTCAAGGGATTACTCATCCCCGACACTTCTTCTGCTGGAATAACAATCAAGTGTACTCACAGTGTCCTAGCTAGTACACAGCTCCACTGACCCTTGTCTGATTTACCAGGCTTAGCATCAATCCTCCTGCCTTTGGGCACAAAAAGCTTGAAGTCATCCACAGCAAAAAACACCTTGTTGTAGTTTGAACCCAGCCAGGCAGCACGTTCACCCACTCAAACCCCCCCCCCCTTTCCTCCCCACTCCCAGACGAGTGGGAGGAAAGATGGGCCGAAGAACTCCCACTGGTCAGATAACAACAAGTCCAGTAACCAAGGTACAACACAAATCACTATCGCTATCACCAACAATAATAACAATGACAAAGAAAACAAGGGAAGAGGGTACGATACCACCCGCCGAAAACGAGCCCGACCGGGAAGTTCCCCCTCCTTGCGGGTAACTCCCAGTTACCCCCTGGGCATGACGTGCTATGGTATGGAATACCTCCTTGGTCAGTTTGGGTTCTGTCCCTCCTTNCCCTTTCCTCCCCACTCCCAGAGGAGTGGGAGGGAAGATGGGCCGAAGAACTCCCACTGGTCAGATAACAACAGTCCAGTAACCAAGGTACAACACAAATCACTATCGCTATCACCAACAATAATAACAATGACAAAGAAAACAAGGGAAGAGGGTACGATACCACCCGCCGAAAACGAGCCCGACCGGGAAGTTCCCCCTCCTTCGGGGTAACTCCCAGTTACCCCCTGGGCATGACGTGCTATGGTATGGAATACCTCCTTGGTCAATTTGGGTTCTGTCCCTCCTTTCTCCTGGCCCCCCCTCCTCCCCGGCAGAGCATGAGGCTCACAAAGTCCTTGGTCAGGGCAAACATCGCTCAGCAGCAACCAAAAAACATCGGCCTTATCAGCCTTGCTCCTGAGCTAAGTCAAAACACAGCTAATAAAGAGAAGAAAAACTGACTGCAACTGCTGAACCCAGGACACACCTCCAGAAGGTAATTAACCCCCATGAATGTCAGAATCATCTTCTGAAAGTGTTTATCACCGTTGCATATAAGCTTAGGGGTGCAACTCCAAATCCTTGGTGTTTAACTTCTAAATAAAACAGCAACAAATTCAAGTCTTTGGAATCATGTCCCTACTTAGGGCAAATTTTAAGTGGTTCAAAGTGATACTCTTCTACAGATCTGCTAAGGGGACATATCTGTATGGATCATCAAGGCAGTCCCCAAAGAACTGTGCTTCTGTTTCTTTCAACTATTCTTTTCATGAGCTTCTATCCCTCCTCTGAGACTTGGAGTAAAATTCACTTCACCTGTGTAATCAGGCAGGCGGGTTTGTGCAGAAGGAATGCATGGCTGCATTGCAGAATCAAAATCCATCCACCTCATCCAGTCTAGGCACATTGCAGCTGTATCACTAGGATGGATAAGCAGCTGCTGCTTTCCTGGTCTCCCCCTTTAGTTTGAATTGCTCTACAAAGACCCTGGATTTACAAGGTCAGAGTTTCTTTCCTACTGATGGAAGGGGAACAGCCTGCTTTCTTACAGGCAGCTGGAGAAGCCTCTGTTTCACCCTGGGCAGCCCCTGTATTAACACAAACTTCAAACCTCTTCAGTAATAAACCCTGCAAAAAGAATCCAACCCCACACTGCTGCTGGCTGTACAATCTGAAATTGCAGCCTGAACCTGGCTGAGGGACTGTGGACTTCTCAGCCCTGTTCCAGACAAACCTGGGCTCATCTCCATCGCACCCTGTCCTCAGTCTGAAAACTAGCACAACAATTAAAGTGAAGCACCTAGGAACTGTCACAGCATGGGCTTTTGCACAGTATCATATGTAATGGACACTGTTGTCATCCTAGATTTTGCTGTCACAAATCAGGATATTTATATCAGTTTGTTTTCCTCAGTAGTAGCCACCAACAAATTGGTATGGTCAGGGGTATGTTGTCATCATATGTGTATAACCATAATGTACATGCACAGTCACAAGGTAGCACCTACCTTGAATGACACATTCAATCCCTGCAATAGTGTTATCCCAGCAGACACCACCTAAATAATATAACCAAAGGCCTTTTCCTTTGTGTTTAGTTCCTTCTATTTAGAAAACAATATGCTTAATGATTTTACTAGTGATTTTGATAGTAACAAGCACATTTGTCAGGATAGCAGTAGAAGGCTTTATACCTTGCTTGACAATTCTATGGAAAAACAATCACCTTTGCTTGCTGGTATAAACTGCTGCCCCTACACATTTAAATGGGAAAAATCAAATACAGCAATAATATGGTAATGGTTGGTCTTGATACAAAACAAGCTCCTCTGTCACTGTTGGTTCTATTCTGTTCCTTCCTGAACTAACAGGACCCACTTCTAACATGCCTCAGTGCATTAGAGTTAGACACTGCTATGCTGCATATAACACAAGAGTTATGAAAATATGATGGAAATTGTCCTACATCACTCACTATTCCTAATCCCTAAGCAATCTAATTTGTCATTACAGCATTCTGGTATAGCACCACACAACAAAACCCAGCATGGTAATTTTCTTATGGATTTACTGACAAAAAAAATTCCCATTCCCACTCATTAAAGGGTGGCATCAAACCCCAAAACTTCCATGCTAAAAATGCATGACCCCACCCCTGCAAAGATTGTTTCATCCATACTGCTTAGGTATCCAATATCACTGCTGGTTTGCAGAGGGCAGGTTCTTCCATTACTCTAGTAATAGAGTAGCTGTTAACTTTAGTTAGTGGTTAACAGCCCCTGCCACCATTTCCACTACGGGAAACAAGAAAAAATCCCTAAATCCCACAACTATCCATTTTGTAGCCTCATGTAAAGACCACTCTTTCTCAGCCAGCTCCTTCATTCCTGTCATTGGGATCACGCTACATAGGCTCTCCTTAATCAAGGAGAGAAAAAACATCCAAGGAAAATCCTGTCTTCATTGTGAGCATATTTCTACGTAGCCAAGACACACGATTAACTGCATCTATTCACCTTTCTGCTCCAAAATCCTCAGCCCCAAGGGCTTCAGGAGCACAGCTCAGAGGCAGGCTGGCTGCTTATGCCTGCAAGACTCAAGACCATTGCCTCTTCCTCTCCTGAACGCTAAGCTTCACCTCAGGGATGTGGTCTGCCTCCCTAGCTGGGAGCCACAGTTGTAGTGCTCACTCTCTACTCTTAGCAAAATCTGGGCCAGATTTCCAAAAGAGTTCCTGGCCAGACATTCGAGTACTTAGCACCCACAAGTGGGCTTGAATCTCAGAAAATACTCAAAGCCTGGCAGTTCCTTTCATGATGTTTCCAAAAACCTGCATGCACTCTTCATGCAGCCCACCACACACTTCCTTCCATGTGCCTGTGGATAAGATCTTGCAGCTCAGGGTGGCACAAATACTGTTAGATAGTCAAGAAAAAACAAACACTGGAACGGAGAGATGGCACAGAATAAAAACACTTGATCCAACACAATTTGTTGAGGGAGCAAATATCTAGAAATCCGCACGTGAACCTATGCACACTTCAGCAGAGTGCCTCATCTTAAATGAAAACAAGGAGGAAGAATACAGCGAGTGCTACATCCAGAGTGATAAAATTACTGCTCTGGAGAACACCACATGGCACTTTTTGTTCCTGTGCACCTATTCATCCACCCACATGCCTCCTTTTCATGCACTCACCTCCGAGTTCTCTGCTTGAACCCTTCTGCTGAAGTGACAGAGCATCAGGATGTTGCCTGCTCCCATTCAGCAGTGCTCACGCTCTGTGCGGCAGGATGCGATCTTTATTTCTGTAAACCCCTGACAGGCCTTTAAACTGAGTTTCTTTAAAAGAACAATAGGTCTTCCAAGAAAATATAATATTCCAAATTTAAAAGGGGTCTGATTTTAAAGGAAAAAGACCCTAACCCCAAGTCACTTCTGACTTCCAAACAGAGGTTATTACATTTATGACAAACCAATCAGGAAAATTCATTTAACAGTAAAAAGACACTTTTGGACCAAGTGAAACAATTCACTTCTGTGTTGAATTAACCAGATTGTTTAAGCTAAAAGGAAAAGAGTTTTTTTTTTTTAGGTTCATTTCAAAGCACATTCATAAGGAGCTTGATTAAAGCTAACACCAAAATCTATTCCAAAAGGAATCTGCATCCCAAGGAGTTGCTGCTGCTTTTGTTTGTTGTTTTTTTCTTAAATGTCAGTACAACAAACATGTCTTGTGTGCTCAGTGTGTGTTTGGCTTTGAAAAAAATGTTTAGTTTGGCACTCTACCAGGAAAGCACAACTATTGTCTTCCGCTATGCTACACTTCTGTCAGCCTAAGAACATGCTTTTATAGTCTTTTATATTCCCAGTCTCCATGTATGTTATAAGGATTAGTTGACTTTATTTCCCTAACATCCCTAAAAAGGCAGAAAAATATTAGCTTTTTTTTTTTTTTTTTTTTTATATTAAGAATGCTCTTTTATA